>JAZGTK010009826.1:0-16905 GCA_036877625.1 Ambastaia sidthimunki | reverse complement strand
CTTGTTTTGTGTTTAACTACATTATTGGTTGAACTACATGTCCCATGGACCCCTCGGCGAACTAATTATACAGCGCGACTGCAACTTGACCACAAGGGCTTTCTGGAGTCAGTTGACACCGACTTTAGTGAGGCGCGACAGGGGCGTCACACATAAGTTTGGTCGTTTTCCACCTCCGTCGAAAAGGATAATAGCGCAACCGAGTTTATTTAACCAATATTCGTTGCCAAACATGCTGGGTTTATTGTTTTATCGTTGGTTCCTTTTTACTTGGCGGTCCGTCGGGTAATTAAAACTGCCAGCTGGATTATTTTCGCAACGCTATTTGCTGACCAAACTTAAGTTAATTCTTCTTTTCAGATCCACCTAAAGTTTTTGGTATCGGTCTGTAAATTACTTCAGCATAGAGCAAACGAAGCGAATCGTCGTTTAAATTGTTGTGATGCCCAGCTAACTAGACTAGTTAGCCGGGGCTTGCTGCGACCAAGCCGGGCGAAGATTGACGCTGCTCGGTGGCATCCAAGTGAAGCTGATCGAGCTTATTGGGCGAGAATGTTTGAAATAATGTCCGAGCACCAAGGTAAGCGAACCACGACAACACTAAAATAAAACACTCTTTAAACTTAAACTTCTGATGGCAACACCCATCATCGTTCAGTTTTACCGCTCGGCTAGCTTCCTAGCAGCTTTGTACGACAGTACAGCAGACTTATTTGTTTTATTTGTAAACCTGATTTGTAGCCCATCACTTTCTAACGTGTAATGGCGTTGATCTTGTAGTGGTGATGGGGTTCGTGTGCCGAGCAGCGTCATTGCATTCATGGTTGTAACGCATACATAGATTAGCTGAGTTGCTATATTGTGCAATACAGTGAAAGTGTTCCAGTTGATGCAAGTAGACCCTCTATTTTAATTGTCATCGTTCCATTAACATTTATTAAATGATTAAATGGCATTAGTGACTGCCCGAACTATTGCTATTAGCTGAAATAATTTAATAGACATGAATTTAATCATTAGTTACGCAGCGTTGCGCATTTTGTTTTCACTTGAAGTATATCGGCTGCTTTTGTTGATCTTTTTAACCAGTTAGCAGTCTTCCTCCTTACAACATTGTAGTGTTTGGCTGTCCTTCGGTAATTTAATTGACTGTAAATCAAATATAGCTCGGCTTAAAATCGGCTCAGTGTTTAGCCTGGTAGCATTTCGCTGTCAACTCTTTGTTATATACTAATAATGCCGCGGAATTATTTTTTGGCCAAAAGTGTCGTGTATCGATTCCTTTAACATTTTTTCACTAGGTTAGTTGTCAAGTTTGTGAATGCAAAAAACCCAAAATGCTTTGTGTGAGTTCTCAAACAAGTTAGCCGTATCTTTCGACTTCGAGAATAAAGCTTAAGCCACATGCTGCGTGTTGCTGCCTTCTAGCCTTTATTACTGAATTAGTTTATCTTTGAATTTAAGGTTTTTAAACCGTTAAAGTCGTTTTAGGGATCTGCTTTCGAAGTGTTAAATGGTATCTTGTGCACTTTAGTTTAATAATTTACTTTTCAAGTATCGTGGTGTCGCGAGGGATCGTAGTTAGCGCATTAGCTTACTGTCGAAATCGTAGTACATAGTGTAACATTGTAGTAAAAAAATCAAACAATGTGTTATGTCCCGAATTAATGTTATTTGCTTTCTTTTGTTTGCTACTTAGATTCATTACTGAAGCGAAAAGCAGAGGCTCTGGTAAGTAATACAAGCACATCTCATTTTGACCCTATAAATGGCAGTGCTTGTCATCATACTAATTCATGTTGTTAATGTCTAGCCATCAGAGAGAAAACAAAGGACAGTGGAGGACTTCAACAAATTTTGCAGTTTTGTTCTTGCATATGCCGGTTACATCCCATCTCCAAAGGAGGTAAGAATTGTAAATGTTTACATTTTGGTGTGTTGTACATATGCCTTTTGCCTTGTCATTTAGATTTTCTCATTCTTAACATAGTTTCCATGATACATTTGAACAAGTGCAAAAATTAACCTGTGCTGGTCTTGATCTGTCAGTATTATGTGATGTCAGGAAATACAATGATGTAATAAGTGATTTCCTCTGTCCATAGGAAAGACCATGGTCACCAGCATCCTCCAGTTCTCCAAACAGCTCTGGTGCTTCAGGTGAAGGCAGCGTTTTGGATGGTGCAAGTTCTAACATGGCTGCCAACTGGAGTCAAGGCACTTCGGACTTGCATACCATTCACACCTTTGTTCGTAAGGCTCGCGCCAATAAGAGTAACAAAAGCATGCGCCAATTGCCTTCTGACAGTACCCTGATTGACAAAATGTGTTTAAAGGACTCTTTCTGTGAGGGCGAGGTGGTCTCTAAAGCTGAACGCAAAAAGGACAAGAAGCTGAAGCGCCTTTCTTTAGGTTCAGGTGCCGGCGACAGCAGTAGCAGTGGGGGGGAGAAACGTGCGCGGATCAAGCGCAGTAAAAACCCCAAACAGCCCAAAGTCTTTAAGAAGCTTAAGAGCTCAGCCTACAGCGAGACAGACTCAGAAACTGGTTTTAGCCGTGGAGAGGAGCACTTGGGCTGGGGTGCAGGGGCTGAGCACAGGCTACAGGTTCAGAGTACAGCACTGGCCAAAGTAGAGAAGGAGGAGGTAACAAGAGAGGCTGAACTGAGCTCCAGTGAAGGAGAAACTTGGATAGCGGATGAAGATATAATGGTAGAGTCAGGTGAGTGACTTGGTGGGAGGAGATTATAGAATTCTAGATGTACTGCTCTTGGAAAGGATAATTAATGATGGGTAGAATTTAACACTAAATTTCAGAAAAAAGTGTTTTGAATCAATGACTACATTTATATGGACAGCAGTAAACTAATTATTGATCTTATTCTGAATATGACAATAAGGTTTACTTAAGGTGTTTACAAGAGTTGCTTTTAGAATTTTACTTTCATGTTCCCGTTTTACATGTTATAGAACATAGACCGATTATTGGCACATCATGCGTCCCCATGCCGATGTTTTCTCCAGAATTTCACGTATCAACATACAGTTCATTTTTATTATTGTACCATATTTAGTTTTGGGTGTTTCAAGTTTTAATTTTACGAAAGCTTCAAGTGTAGTTAATTATTTGTCATGCTATACATGCAAATAGATGACAGCGAACAGCAACAGGCCTAATTGTAGCTTAGGAATAATGACATGTTAGTTTTGCATCTATAGCTTTCAGGGATTTATTTTGAAACATGCTAACACAAACTCTCTTCCTCACAGGGGATGATTCGTGGGATTTAATCACCTGTTACTGTGGTAAACCTTTTGCAGGACGGCCCATGATTGAATGCAATCAGTGCAGCGTGTGGGTGCACCTCTCGTGCGCCAAAATTAAGAAGTCTAATGTGCCAGACATATTTAACTGCCATAAATGCAGAGACTCTCGACGGCCAAGTCATAAAAAAGACACTTAGAGGAGGATCATTCTCTCAAACCTCTGAATGCTCCCAGTCCTCCATATTTTGTATCCAAAACTATTTTGGTTAAAATTTTTTCAGTTGTCTTTGCAGTTTTTTCTCTTAGGGCTAGTTGAGCCTTACTTTTTTACAGTAAAAGATCTAAATAACTGTGTGAGTTTACTGAGAAATTGTGCTTTGACCAGATCTGTTTCCCGAGCTGGTAACTGACTGAGTAGACTTTATGCTCTTTGGCTCAAATGTGACAGTTCATTTGTAAAATAATCATTTTCAACCAAGTTTCAATGTAATTATTAGCTTGTAATAAGTCACTGGTTTCCTTCATGGAAAAACTAATGGACCAACAGCTGTCGTAAAGTTTCCAAAAACATTCAATTAGTACTTCTAGATAAACGTGACACAGCATCTTGTGCTGGGATTGTATTTCAAATAAGAAACCTTGAGAGCAAGTCTATAAAATATCCACTCTTTACATCAAGAATAGTGTTGTATTTAAAAATGTATTGTCATGATTTTGCCAAAGTGCTGCAATAGATCCTATTTACATCAGTTATTAAAAATATTTTGTTTCTTAGTGGATTGTCCAGTTGCTAATTTTTCATGTTCAGATGCCTTTGCTCAAAAGCAACATGTTTATTTATATTCCTCTACATGATCATAAACTCAACTGGAAACAAGTCAACAAATTTGCAACTGGAAAATCACATCTTGGTATACCTAACCAGTTATATGTTAGATTTTCACTTTTAAAAACGTGCATAGCTCTCAGATCATAGATCGATTCAGTTGTAATTGTTAAGCTATCAAACATTAATAATTCCTTTGAATCTCTTGGTTATGTACATGTTAATTCATGTCTAGGAAACCATCATAATTGTTTGGTCTTAAATTACTTGCACAACCTAGTGTTTTGAACTTTTGCATTAGATGTTTTAAGTTGACCTTTGGAAGATTTCAGTTCTGTAAGATGCTGAAGTGAAGGCTAGCTTTGCTATGCTTTGCTGAAGCTGTCCTCAAATTGAGTGGTTGTAGTTATTGCTTTCAAAAAGTGTTTGGGGGTTTTAAACTCTGGGAACTTGTAAAGATTACTCATGCTACAAGCTGTTTCATTTGAATTATTTTGGAGACAGTCGATTTATTTTTTCTTTGTGGTTTGTTTGTGAAGCAGGAGGATTGGAAATCCCCCAAACCCTCTTCTCTCTTGCTTCATGTTTCACTCTGTAAATATCACAGATTTTGAAGTGTACATATGTGAAAGTAAAGAGTACAGAAAAGCAAAGCAAATGGTATATTTTTGCATCTGATATTGTTTTCCTTAACTACCTGAAGACCTTTTATTTAGAACTTTATTTTGCTCAAAATGTCATTTTCTTATTCTAACTCTTTAGATGAGATGCATCATGTTTTGTTAATTAAAATCGATTGAAAGAACATACAACAATATTTTCTGTGCATTTTATTATGAAGCAACAAAAGTGGAATAATAATAGTAAAATTATAGGTGTAAAATAGTGAATTTTAAAACATATCCCACAAAAGGGCGCTGATAGGCTTATTTGCATAAATACAAATAGTCACATCTAAAAACTACTGTTCAAAGAGTCGTATTTAAATAACGTGTAAAAACTGAATTTATATATCATTATTTAGTATTCTGTATAGAAATACACAATGTAGTTGCCGCTGATTACTCGAATTACAGTAAAACGTGTATTTGATCATTTTTGCCAATTTATAAGTACCATGAATGGTCCAAAAACAATGCCAAAGCACATCTTAATGCTATACGCCTGTGTGCGCATCTAAATACATTTGCAGATTTGACCATTATAGTGTTATAATGTAAGATTGAGGTTTTCATTGTATTTGTGTCTTTGTTATATGATTCTTGTGGATACAGTAACTTTTTTTTGTACACATTTTAGTTGCAAAACAGTGATTTAAACAGATCTGAGCAATATGCAGGTAAAGTTGATAAAGATAATGCCTGTTTCTTTGAAAGCATTCAAAGAGGCAGTTGTAAGCCTTGCATCTGCACATCATATACATAGTATATTCATTCTACTGTAATTGCATCAAAGGTCTAGAGTATTCCTACAACATTCGTCACTACATTTACATATTATAGTGTATATTGAAAATTTTTCTGCAATAAAACTGGACACTAACACTCTGGGTTAGTTTCTGCACCGTAATTTAACTTTTGGATTAAATTTGTCAAAGTTAGTCAAAAGTTGTATTAAAAATCAGTGTCTATATTGTTTTTTTGTTTTGTTTTGGTGAGTAATGAGTCTGCATGCTCTATAATCAATATACAGTATTATACTGTTAAATACTGGTTTTACACGTGACAGTAAAAACAACTAGGACATTTGTGACATTGCAGACTGAAACAAGATTGTAAATCTTGGTGAAGAAAAATGGCCGCTCTGATATCTAAATCGGCAAGATTCAAGATCCTAAATTAGACATTTTTTATGCCTGAATAGAAGATTTCCATTTCACCATAAGGAGGTGCTATAACCAAAAAATAACAAATGCTGCCAACAGCCACACGAAATTCATAGGTTCATTCGAAGTCATACATTTTGAATAATTGTGAATATGTATTGTGTATATAGTATTTCTTATTATATTATAGTATTTCTCAGTGTGGCAGCATAGAAGTGTTCTTACAAAGTTCTGAAAGCTTTTGCTATTCTAAACACACAGATGTCAATGTTTTATTGCAAATTGGATATATGCAATTATATGTAGGCTTATATAGTTGTAACAGATAACTTTAGGAAATAAACAGATAATAAGAGGAATGATAATTAACTGAATGCTGCTTAACGACTCCTCCTGTAGGGGAGATGTATAGGGTTAACCAAATACACAGATACATTGTATTATAAATCCACAGATTAATGGCACTCCTAAAAGATTACATCTATTTTTAAATAGATTAACGAAGTTTTAACTAGTACATACTTTGAGGATAGCTGTGTGACTCTGTCACTAACATTCAGTATGAATGCATCTCGGTGAACTTTTAAAGACAAAGCTGCGCAAGGACCTGATCATTGTGTTCATGCAAAATACATGAAAATAAAAAATAGGAAATACAGAACACATGACATACTAACATGTAGGGTACAATTCATTAAAAGAACAAA
The DNA here is from genome assembly GCA_036877625.1 of Ambastaia sidthimunki. Lineage (NCBI taxonomy): Eukaryota > Metazoa > Chordata > Actinopteri > Cypriniformes > Botiidae > Ambastaia > Ambastaia sidthimunki. The sequence goes on along the minus strand of JAZGTK010009826.1, from coordinate 10,281 downwards.
TAGGCTTTCACACATAAACACGATTAGATTTCTGTTCTTTCCGTCGCGTTTTTTACAGTTGCAATTTCCCTTTAATAACATTGTTGCTTAATAGAACTTTTGTGGTTCAGGTTTCTAATCTACAGTAAATGCGTCAAAAAGGGGGAGGAGATTTATTCATAGAAAAAACGATTGACGTAGTGGTTATCAAGTTTTTTAAACGTATGTAAAAACCGATAGCGAAGAACGTATCTGAAAAAAAATATTGTTTTCTATATCCTATTAATCAGTTTAAGAACAAGGAATTACTTTGTGAAATATTCCTTCCATGAAGTTTATTAGTGGAGTGTCAAGCCTCAAGAGCTGAAACAGATGCGAGTTTTCTTCATGTATTCTTATTTTTCCCTTTAAAAATCCCGGCCATGCAAAATTAACACATTGTATTATTTTGTGTTGTACCCGAAGGCTAGCAGTATTTAGATATGGTTAGAGCCCAGTTAATGGTTAGTATATATATATAATATATTCCATAGTTGTATATTGTTTATGCTTAAAAATTAAACTTTTTTTCCTTTTTTTCTTTTCCTTTCTTTGTCTGTTTTCATCCATGTCGTTGTCTTTAACCGTGTATATGATACAAGCAATCTAGCCGTCGCCACACCTACTTATATAACGTCATACATTTAAATGCTTTAATAGTGTGTTTCCTACTCTGTATCAAACTATGTAAGTTTCTGTCATCGCGCATCATGTTGACTGATTTCATTAAGATCTATGCTAAACAGTTTTCTTATTTTTATAATCGTTTACGTTCACATTTTGTTTAACCATTTATTATGCTGTTTATTATATGAGGCTGGACTTCAAGCTGGATCCTTTGGACCTGTTTTACCTGTTTCTACATGTTGTTTTTACAAACACAACCCCTATACATTAGCTTCGCCTACATATTGATCCAAATGCGAACCGACAGACAATAAAGACAGTCTTGCCTTCAACATGTCAGGACCAGGTAATTCTTTTCATTTTCCTTAAAAGAAAATAAGGTGTATAATGGCGGTTTGTGATGTTTGTGTTATAGAAGTGTAATAGATATTAATTAAAACAACCAGTAATATTGCAGTACTTACATACTCAACAGTTCAGTGCACTATAGTATATTTAAAAATACATTTGAGTTATATTACTATGTCCTATAATTTATGCTGCAATGACCAAGGTGTGTCTTGTGGAGGAAATGTAACTTTTCCTAGAGATCAGAAAGAAAGGAACGTAGGAAATAAAGACAAAGTGGTTGTTTTTCCACATTAACTGATTTCCACATGGTTTGTAAAGTTACGTTATCCGTAATTTTGATTTATATGCTATGAAATGTTTTAAAACAGCTGGTCAAAAACATCTGGTCAAAAATCTGTCATCTTGTCTTTGGCTTAAGCTTTTCTAACAGTTTCTTTTGCACCCACAACTATGAAGCCAGTCTTGATAGTGCCGTTTGACACTCACATTTTGACACACAGCTTTTACAGGATACCTGCTGTAAAATCTAAGATCAGGTTCTCATTAGGCAAGGTATAGCTTTGCCTCCTATGAGAGTGAATACATTCTGAGATGAATGTGTTCTGTCAACACTTATAGCTATCTCACTATAAAACACTCCTGTTCTGTTTCATGCTGGTCTGCATTTTTCAGAACCACTGACAGTCAAGTGACTTTTTCAACTCCATTAGGAGAGGATCTTTGGAACAGTTGTGTTCCTAACAGGGAATCACAGGAACCAGAACCAAGCTGGAGATGCCTGTCCAGCTGTCAACAAGACTCACACTATATAGGCCATTTGATGAGAACGGGAGAGAGTTACATACATACATAAAATTCTGAAATATGCTCACATGTAAGCCATTTGATTCAAGGCCTGTCTAGCAACAACCTGTGCAGTTACAAATAGGGCTTGCCCCATTCTTTCACAATGACACAAGCTCAGCAATGTTTATTTTAATAGCACAGAAAACTGGACTTGCAAGATATTCTACTTTTTTAGATTACTATAACTCTCTAACCAAAAAAAATGGTTAAGGATGAGGAGCCACTACTATGCAGGTGGTCTGTCCTGACAAATGAGGTTCACATTTAATTGTGGTGTGATTTTCAATTACATATATTTATGGTAATGACATATGCGCCTTTATTTTTTTAAAGTCTTTTTTTAACCAACAAGTCCCAAGCTATACAACATGTATTTCTTGTAGACGAATTAGTACTCAGAACAGCTGCAGTGTTTGTAAACCTTTTATTTTTAAGTACATGTTTGCATGCATTGGCTAAATTAGTCTGATTTCATCTGACTTTGTCTGACCAAGTCAGAATAATAAATGACACGTTTTTAGCCAAATTACCTGACAAAATGCAGTGAGGAACATGTGAACAAGAAAAGTAAGTAAGCAGCTTTCAGGTGGTAGATGTTGAAAATCAGATTAGAAACGATCAGGCATGTAGATGCCATGTGAGTTAGTCTGGTTTGCCTCACAACACAGGAAAGCACTCAGTCAAACAAATAATGGAACAAGATGGATGCTTCTCCAAACTTTGCATATATAATGAATGCAGCATCCTGCATTAGTGGAAATCCCAATAATTCTGTACACTCTGGGCTAAGTATCTCTTGACTGGATGACTCCTCTTAGAGTTTTGGTTCTTTTACTATGATCACCTGCATGCAACGCAGAGGCGTTCCTTTGTTTATTTTATGTTTAATGTTGTCTGACAGATTTTACATAGAGGATTAAAATATTTACTTATAACATTGTGATTTTTTCCATTATGACAGAATATCCATAAGCATGTTTGTGATGACCTCATATCTGTTGACACATAGATCTCCACCTGGCTTTCAAAGGCAAGGGCTTTAGATAGTGAGAGGAACTAGATGACTAGATGGTGTGTAGGAAAGTGCTTTATAAATGTATAGAATCTATTCTAATTAAAGAGTGTCTGTTTGTCTGAACAGGGATAAGAGTGATTTCATTACAATTCTAATTCAGCCTTCTAATTCTATTAAAGTAGTTCTCATTAAAAACATTTCATGAATTGTTATACTGCTGTAGACAGACTTGTTTTAATTTTAGTTATTTTAGTTTTTTAAATGATAGCAATAAATCACTGTGAGGCTGTTGATTACATTCATTTTACTATAGGTAAGAGGTGTTTTTAAACGCAACATCACCACACTATGACAAAAGAAAGATACACATGTTCAATGAACGCTTTAACACTTTTGAACACTTTTTTTAAAAAAGATTTTAAATTGTAGTAAAAGAGTGGTAAGAGTGGTAAAAGTATTTAAAAAACTGGGGTTTTTCATATGGAGTAAGCACAGGCCAGAACTGAAGATTGAACTCTTGGTAACCTGTTTGCTTGACATTTTACATTTGCTTGACAGTGACATCTCCCCTGATACTGATTGCTGATTTGGTTATCTGATGCTCTAAACCAGAATATACTGTCAGGTGCTGTGGAAAGAATTTGAATAGGTTGGACGAATGTGAGATGAATGTGAGGTATAATAACAACTCCTCTCTGTTTTATGAAATGCAGTGCAAACCAGCAAAATTTCTAGTCTGACTAAAAGTCTTGCTCTGTGAAAGAAAGTTGACGTGACTTGACTCAGGGGCAGTTGGGAGTGTCAATATGTGACTTGCCCAGGAAATTGTTAAATAAATATATAATATAAGGTTATTGTCACAAAATCTTTGCTTCTCTAAAAAGTAGCAAAGCAAATGCTGTGCTCCATCAATTTGAAGTTTTATTAGGTATTGTGTTATATCAAAATTATGTTTTTATATTTTAGCTTTAAAAAAATACAATTTTTAATGTTGAACAATTCAGCCTCATAGATACAGTCAGAAACGTGTTATATATGTTGTTTTAGGTTACTGCTAGGGAATACAATTCTACCAGACTGAATAAATGTACTATTTCTGGTACAATTTAAAAAGGTTTTAGGTATATTTTTCTTGCTAATTTGTCATTACATCTCTGTTCCTGAAATCAATGAATAGAGATTTTTCTCTCTAAACCACACCCCCAATATATGACATGTTGCTGAATGTTTATTGTTCATGTTACTGTTGTTAGTGCTGGTCTGCATTGCTGACTGTACTCTGCATAGATTTGATGTAGATTAAACTGAAATGACATTTGACATAAATGGCACATGTCAGATTAGGTAGGGCCATGGTCACACTGGCTGAACCAGTCCTGCACCCTGTGGGTATGATATGCTAGACTTATTCTGAAACAGTGATATTATGTAATCTCAAAACGCAATTGCAACACTTGTATTGTCCAGGAACTTTGAAATGCTGAAACCAAGTAGAAACATTTGTGGGGGTTTTTTGTAACAGCAGGAAGAGTGTATATGTAATAAGAATGATTAGAAGAGCTACAGTATGTAAAATAAGGAATAACTAGAATTACACCCATTGTTTAAGGTTTTTCACACAGATATTTACTGCTAATAGTAATGTAAAATAAGGTTATGTAATACAAGGTTATGTATGTGTTAATAATACAAGGTTATGTATTAGTACACAATACACTGTATACCAACACCCCAATGCTGAGGCATGGAAAAGGAATTTTAATGATGTGGACTAGTTGTTCAAAACTGAGAGCTTATGATCTGACACTGATATAAAGTTCAAGGTCGCTGACTCATGTTAATTAACAAAACAGCATTGATAAAGTAAACAAAAACTGACTTAAAGCCCTCAATCTGAAAAGGGCATCCCAAAAAATAGACACACCAAATATTAACTCAGCAATCTTCTAAGCATTTAAAAACATTTCCTTATTACCGTCAAATTGTCACAACTATTTGTGATATTACTTATGTGATATAAATTTGTGATTCAAACAATAAACAGACTAAATTCTAAGACAAGCTACTGTATGTTATGATTTATACATTCAGCCATTGCTGAATTAAATTACGAATTATTGGCTAATTACACAATTTTACTCTCGTCTGTATTTTATATGCTAGGTTATCCATCTCCAAACCAGCCTCCATATCCAACACCTCAGCCAGGGGGGCAGTTCATGCCCCTCTACCCTATGGGAGGCTATGGAGAACCTGGGCAGGCTGCCCCACCAGCTGGATTTCAAGTAGGATACCATTCAGGTCCAGAACAGCCAATCATGTATCAGCCTGCTTCAACTAATCTAGCGTCTCACCAGAGTCAACAGCATGGTAAATATATAAGGAAATATTTGTGTTAAGTGTTTTAGTATTCATATTTTACATTTACATATAATTTTACATTTATATTTTTAAAATATCTCAAATGTTGTACTTAGAGTGTCAGATTATTTTAATGAACATTGTTAACACTGTAAAGACACTGTAACACTGTAAAGACACTGTAAAGACAATGCAGGATATTTATTGCTAAATGTTGGAAACTGACTTATGATGTCTATCTTTCTAGCACCTGCACCAGTGTCAGTGCCTGCTGGAGTACCACCTGGTCTGGAATACCTTATTCAGGTAGACATACCCCTCTCTGGTTCTTTGTTTGCCAATAAACTTGTCTGTTAAGTAAAATGTTTTTTTAACTTAACAGACTATATTGTATGTGTTTCAGATTGACCAGATCCTTATTCATCAGAAAGTGGAGCTGTTAGAAGGTGAGATTGCTTTTATTAGTTCCTGTATGTTTTAGATGTAAGGAGTGGGAGAATTTGACTTTTATGTATTTATTATAACTCAGAAAGAAACACATTTAAACACCAAAGTAAAATGTAGGGTTGTTATGAGTAATTGCAAGCACAAGGGCAAAGGATGGATCCAAGTGCAACCAAAGTCCTTCATTAATCCAACTTACATTTAGCCATTTAGCAGACACTTATATTCAATGCGACTTACAAAGTGTGGAAAACAAAAAAGTGATCAATCTTGAGGAGGCAATAAGTTCACATCCAAGACACAGGGACAAAAAGCACACTTGAAAACAAAGAAACACACACAAAAGATCAAAACAAAAACAAGATATATGCAAAGCTATATATACACAGACTAATCAGGTGTAACAAGACAAAGATTACAATAAGGTGGGGTCACAGGGGCAAGATTACAACTACAGTAGAACACAACTACAAAACAAGATGGCATACACACAGACACACATGACGAGGAGTGTGGTATACATCATGGTCATTACAGAAAGATTATGTGTTTTGTTTCTTTACTGTTGTTGGTAGATTGAATCTTTCCATCTTGAAACAAGGTCCACTACATTGTAGACAAAGTCTACATTAATGCAATAAACACGTCAATAATATTTAAGCATGTTATTGAGCATTGTCTAAATGAGCATTGCTATTCAGGACAGTATAATTGAAAATGTACATTTTCTTCAGAGGTTTAGTATTTTCTTCTCAGTCTAGAGGAACAACAAGGTTAAGGTGGTGGTTGTGGCCTACTTGTTAGTCTGGCTTGTAATCAGAAGATTGCTGGATTAATTCTAGTGATACCAGGTAGCAATTGAAGTGACCCCCAACTGCTTCCTGGGTGCTGCAGTGATAGCTGCCCACTGCTCCGGGCATGTGTGTTCACAACTTGTAGTGTGTGTTCACTCCTTACCAGTGATGGGTTAAATGCAGAGGTCACCATATCTGACAAAACATTTCATTTTCACTTCAACATGGTTAAGTAGCTCCCTCTCTTTACTGGCCAAAAACAGGATAAACATTATAAAAAATGATACAAACTTTTTCTGTCTTCCACAGCAATCATCGGCTTTGAGACCAACAACAAATATGAGATCAAGAACAGTCTCGGCCAGAAGATCTACTCTGCCAAGGAAAAAAATGACTGTTGCACTCGCCACTGCTGTGGTGCACTGCGCAGTTTTGACATGAAGATCAAAGACCACTCTGACCGAGAGGTCATACGGCTCATCCGACCCTACCGCTGTGTCACCTGCTGGTTCCCCTGCTGCCTGCAAGAGGTAGAACCGGCCTAAGCCATATCACTGCTAATGTAATGTTAAAAGTGGAAATAATCTTAGGACACACACAGGAGAAACTATTTAATTATGAATAGCATGAACTTAGTGGCTATAAATAACATAGAGAGAACGCGTAGAATCTATAGGAGTCTTAAAGTTTTCACTTCACACAGCTACATTCTTGTTTATGTAGTTTAGGTACACATATCTCTGAGGCAATTCAATTCAATTAAAAAAAACTTTATTAATCCCAGAGGGAAATTGCTTATGGGTGTTGCTAAAAATTTGTTATGAAGATAAATAGAGAGAAGCTAATACTGTCACTACCCTTACGAAACTTAACTATAGTTTTGCTACAGATAATACCAACTAAACAGGATTATTATAGTTAACTATGGTAATCATAAATTAACTGTTGCTCCCTTTCATGGGAACGCAACACATTTGGTTTGATTATATCAGGAACACTTCCAGTGTGACCGGTTTCTGTATCTCATGTCTAATCATGCCAATCTAATTGGTCCACACCAGTGCTCCATGTGCATCAGCTGCACCTGTAAGTTTATTAGGGCACCTGTATGGAGGGTCATGGGCTTTTTTTCTCTTCAGGAGCCTTTTGTTCTCGGGTTGAAACACTAATGGTGGAGCACACAGTGTCTCATTCCCTTTCTCAGGGAACTATGTTACATATGTAACCGAGAGATGTTTTGCCAGTAACCATCTTTAACCACATTTTTTGTAGTTAAACTGTGAATACACAAATGGTAAACAGTAGGCCAAAAAACGCAGTTATTACATTTTTAATTTTTTAATTTTTAAGGGTAAAAACATCTCCTTCTAACTATTTATTCACTACTTTAATTCACCATTTAGTCAATTAAAGACTTATTTGAATATTTAACCTCCAGCTCGAGGTCCAGGCACCTCCAGGAACAACCATAGGGTATGTAAAGCAGGACTGGCACCCTTGCTACCCAAAATTCTCCATCCAGGGAGCAAACAAAGAGACCGTGATGAAGCTTGAGGGGCCCTGTATGGCATGTAATTGCTGTGGTGATGTTAACTTTGAGGTAACTTTCTTTAAATAAAGCTAAGAATTATAGTTTAATGACTTACAAATATGCATATAGAAAAATAGTATTGTTGACTGTAATGGGTTGATTGTAGTATTGTTCGTTATTAGCATTACAAGTCTTTCTTACCGTTTTCTTTAGTTAAAAAGCAAGGATGGTGAGAAGTCTATCGGCCGCATCAGTAAGCAGTGGAGCGGCCTGTTAAAGGAAGCCTTTACTGACGCTGACAACTTTGGCATTCAGTTTCCTTTAGACTTGGATGTAAAGATGAAGGCTGTACTTATGGGTGCCTGCTTTCTTATTGTAAGTATTAGGTTAACGGTAGCTGCATTTTCTTTTGTAAAATTTGCAATTACTATTTTTAATCTCAGCTGTGTAACAAAAGTATGCTTAGAAAATGGTAACTAAGTTTATAAATAACTCAAAGAAATTCAGGCAGGGCTCATTAAATGTATGAAAATGCACTAGCAGACTTTCTTAAACTTAGCCACTTTTTTCACTGTCGAAGTAAATCATTCTCACTGTTTAACCAACCTACTCCATGCAGATCTGGCCCAGTTATTACGTATATGGTTTCATTTTTTGTTGCTATAATGCACCACTAATCGGAATGCTACAGTCCTTCACACTAGGTATCTGCTCTGATTCATCTTTGTTTTCCTTCTCATAGGATTTCATATTCTTTGAAAAAGTTGGAGACACCAAAGAGCGCAATACCGTGTTCTCCTAGAACGTGAGAAGAACATTGTCAAAAACTAACTCAAAAATAAACTTATTTTGTTTATTGGTAACCAAAGTTAAAGCAATGGTTATGGTCATTTTATAATGTTAATAGAACTGAAATATTTACAATGACAGACATGTTACCATAAGTGCCTGTTATTGGGTGCCTTTAAACGATCGTGGCAGACTCACGAAGAATTGTTATGGAAGTATAAGCAGCTAACATTAAAACATTTTTGTTCCATTTTTGTTCCTTAACCCTAATTTATGTTCTTTTATCATGTTTTTTTTTGTTTTTCTTTTTTTAATAGCCACATGCAACCTTATGTTTTTGTATTTACAGTTTATGTTATGTTATGCAGAAATGATTTTCCCTGCAAAATTTGTGTGGCCGACACAACAAAGTAGAAGTAGTTATAAACACTCTGAACAGAAGTAAATAAAACACTGCTCGCCCACAACAATAATAAGCTCTTTTCCAATATAAGTTGTTGTAGTCATCAAAGCAAAATTCTAAATTAAATTCAATCTAAACTAAATTCTTAAATATACATTTTATAATTCTGTGGTTTACCAGACAAGTTTAGGAGAAAACAATGTGGTAAATTTTCAGTTATTGCAGACATTTGTAGAGTCCTTTGTACCCAAATTGTACAAAAATTTTACAAATTGTCCTATATAATAGTATAGGTGAAAATATATTGTCACACCACAGTGATGAAGAACAGTGTGTTAGTAAAATAACACAAAGGAATATTATAATAAAACTGTCGAATATAGTTAAGTTTGTTAAGATTAGTTAATGCGATAAAATATCAAAAACATTTTCTTCAGCCTTTATTAATCTAGATTAATCTTTGCGTATTTCTGCATATACTAATACATTTTTTACCTTGGAAATTATTTATTCCATGGTGCCTAATGCAATAGCAAATATTAACTAATTAAATTGCTGTAAAGTTTTACTAGCAAAATTATTCCCCTTGTTAATGTTTTGTTTATATAGCGAAGAAGTGAGTACAGTAGTTCACCTTTATAGGTTTATTTACTTGAATTATCCTTCTAGTCACTAAACACACATGTAGAAGCAATTTTTATAGTTTTTTAACATTATACATGCTTGAACATAAAAATTGGGGTAAAAAAATAAAAAGTAAAATTATTCATTTATATAAACTAGTAAAGAATGACTCAAAATTTAAGGTTTACCAACTCAGATTGGACAGATTTAAAAATGAATGTGCCAAAAAGTTTTTTAGGAAAGCCATTTGAAGAGAATGTTTCGTTATTATAGTGTAATACAGCAATAGACTCTGTAACAGAATGGTTGTGATGTGGCAATAGGCCTCAGTTAATCACAACCATTCTAATACAGAGCCTTACAGTGTACTTACAGTGTGAGTGTAATATTGCTTTGATACAAATTCTACCAACATTGAAACTAATATCAAGTATGTTTTAATGTCAGATTTAACCTAACCATTGTATAATGTTTTTTT
>JAZGTK010009825.1:4841-16907 GCA_036877625.1 Ambastaia sidthimunki | reverse complement strand
CTGTGAACTTTTCTGTTAATTTCAGTTGTGTTTTGATGTTTACACAGCTTGTTTTTCTGTGAGACTTGAAACATACAAACCTTGCTATTTGGCGTGACTGTCAGCCTTGTGGTAACAGTGTTGTCATGGAGACCTGCAGCCAGCCAAAAAGGGGTAATTAGCATCAGAACAGTTGATTGGTTTGCGGCAGTAATTAACACAGGTGAGGTTAATTAGTTCCCATGAAACCAGCCGCTCTCTGCTGCACACGCAGGGGAAAACAGGAAGGAAAAAAACATACACGTTTACATGCTGTTTCTTTATTACTTGTGAAAGTTGGGGAGAATTTTAATATGTATGCAAAGGTCCCCTGTGTGAGGACGCGAGGGGAAATTCAGCCTCATTAATGGAAGCGGGTGAGAGAGGTGCTAAGTGAAGTGCTCTCTCTATCAATAACACGCAGCTACTGCCACATATACACAGACTTTAGTCTGTCTGGCTCCTGCGCACGTGCATGTGTAAAGAGGCAAATCAAATGTCATTTTCTTTGTGTCTTGCTCCTCTGCTTCATACACACTCATTTTTCTTCTTATTGGCTCTGCTAACTGCCTGGTTTGTAAGTTCAGCTTGAGGGTGTCTGTCTGTCTGTCAGTCTGTCTAACAGGCTAGGAAAACCCAAATGAAATTATATGCAAAACATGTGCAGTAAAACTTGCATACTCTTTCTTTCAGCTCCTGTCACACAGAGTCGTGGTGTTAGATTTCCTCTAGTGCAGAGCAGGTCTAAGCAACAGCAACCTGGCAGTGAAATGGAAACATACAGCCACTGTTCTCTGCTTTTCCTTCCCATGATCTTGTATGTCCTGAAGCAGCTGGTGTGTCCTCAAAGCTCAATAGCTTGTTTTGTTTGCATTGTTCGTTAGCAATAGTAGAGTCACTCCTAGTATATGACTAGGGTTGCCAGGTATTTGTGAGAAAACCACTCCAATGACCAATCAAATCAGCCTAACAGCAAATCTCAAAATATGCCACAGATTTAGAGCCCCTATTTTAATTTAATTTGTAGGCCTATTGTTTTATGCAGAACAATAGAAAACTGTAAAATGTAAAAAACAAAACAAAATCAACATTGTTGAAAGCGGTGCAGTTCTGTAGGAAAAAGACATGCATGGCGCTCCTGCGTGTGACAGTTCTGTACATAAGTGAATAATCCATAATAGCTGTATGTTCTTTTTGAATAATGTTTTCCCCTCATTCTTACACACTGGATTTTTCTAATGATTTGGACAGAGTTTAATGCAAACATTGTTTGTTAGAGACACAGCATGGCATCAGGAATCTCTCTTGAGCTGTAATCTATACTGAAGAGCTGTATCTTTGATCAACACAACTTCATAAAGTCTCGAGGCGTACAGTTTTCTGGCGAGGGGCTTTTGTGGAAGACAGCTGCATGAAAGTCCCTCTTTCTTTAGCTCTCATATGTTCTTATTGGAATGTATTGACACCTATTCACCTTCCAGTTTGCGGGCCTCCCTGTGGAGTATTTAAGTAATGTCTGACTGCTTGAAGCAAAATGTATAAATTAGTAAATAAACGATCTGAAAACACCACGTGTTCGCCTAAAAGAAGAAAAACTGCAGTCGAGTGTTTTGATAAGTGTGATGGATTTTTCAGACATCAGAAAGTGAAGTTGCAACACAACCAAGCTGAAGAAACCAAAAATTTCTCTCTTTTCCAGAAATATGGATTTTTATTATGTGTCTACTGTATTTATTCGTAAAAGAATGCATGAAGTGCATGCAGGCAGATTTTTGTCTGTTTTTCCATCTTTTCTCTGATTTTTCATCGTTGTTTGTGCATGATGGTGCAGATAACAGTTGACCTGAGTGTGTTGTTGTTTGTGGGTGATAGATCGCTCTAGGTAGAACTAAACAGCCCTGTGAGTGTCTCTGTGGTGTGTATCCCCACCCACCCAAATCCATGTAACCCCTTCTCCCCTTCAGGCACATGTATCTGCCCAAACACCTGCCTCCAGGTGTTCTCACTGCTGAGCAATGAGGGTTCAGACTACGGCCACAACAATAGCAGCTGTGGGAACAATAAGACCTGTTAGTTCATAATGACACGGTCTTCCTCATAAACAAAAACAACCAGGTAAACGCTAATTATCATGATAAACTGTGAGAAAAACAACTCGGAAGGCTTGAACCCAGCAAACAGGGAACATTCTCAGAACATTGGTTATTGAACATTCTCTAAAAGTTCTCGTAAAATTCTTTCAAAATTCTTTCTCTTAACTTTCTTGCAGTGATGTTATTAGAACCTTTTTAATGTTAAAATGGCAGCACTCACTGTAAGCAATCACCTTGCTTTTTGAATCTACATTATTCAGTGTCTCTTTTAGAAGCATTTACTTAAAGCATTTAGCTGTAAAAGACAAATATATCAAAATATACCCAGGGCAAAATGCCTGTAGAGTTGGCTAATGTTTCCTTTTCAGATGAAGAATAATTTACTGCTTTAATAATGTCTTTATGCCTGACATGATTTAAGAGTGTACATGTGTTAGCTCCTCACGATTACTGGAGAGAGACTGTTTTTACTGCTACATCGATCTTTGATTGTAAACTAAGACGATTTTAATGATGGAGCCAAATCTTACAGCATTTTCAGCTAAACATAAGCTTGATGTACTTTAAAGTTAAAAGACAATCTTGATGTGTGGATACATGAGGCTTATGGCAGCTTTTCTAAAGGAGCTTCTACCTCCTCTTCTTAAAAGTAGGACATTAAAAGTTGGAAATATGGACTCATTCCTGCAGTGTGCAAACAAGAAAGCAGTTATATAATCATTGCCAGGTCTTTAATAGTGGGCGTGTGGCTGTGTTTAATTGATGTTGAGTGGCTTTTGAAGTTTTTGAAAATGCTGCTGATCTGAGGAAGTGAACAGAGTCTTCTCTGCATCTCCACGATGCTAATCTTACCCAGACTGCCGCGCCCTACGCTAACTCTCCGCCTGTCGCCAGCATCTCACTCACGTCTGCTGCCCAGAAATACAGATAAGTTTTGTGCTACAACTGCACAATTGCCCATCCCTTGTTCCATATCTTTCAATAATATGGAGCTTAAAGCTCACAAGATAACTTTAAGGTAACTCAAACTAGTTCCCACTGGTCGTAAAGCTCTGTTGTTGATGTAGCTTTGTAGAATCTTGCATCCAAGAGAAGCAATTGGCTTAATGCTTATGAAGCAAGCAGATATTGAGGTCTGCATCGAGAGGGAAGCTGGTGGTCCTAACTACAATAATGAAAGCAAATGGCTGGTCATTTAGTTAGTCAATCGAGCATGAGGGGCATGTGTAGTTCTAACTAGATACTTATCTACACAATCGTTGAGAGTGCTGGCGGTAAAGTTCAACAGAACAGAGGTGATTCCAGCCACCCCCTGCCTTCTTTAAAGACCTCATGAAATTGCTTGATGAGTGGAGTTTTCCTTCCTGTGTTAATGTATTTCCTATTGAAAATGTTTGTTTGGATAGAACATATTAAAGGATCGGCCCCCTTTTAGAATGAAAGCCAGTTTTCAGAAAGCCATTTTTAAATACGTCACAGCAGTGAACAATGATTAGTTAACTGCTAGTTGGTAAGAGTGACATTCTAGACAGCATTTAACTGGATCGTGTAAAACTTTGTAGCATAGAATGATTTATCGATATGTTTTTCCTGGAAAGGAGAGTCTATATATTTAAATGTGTATTTGATAAATTAATAAATTGGTTTTGTAAGCATGACTGTTTTATTTGTCAACAGGAACAGGCAAGCATATACCCAGTTAACAATTTTAGGTTGTAAGAACGTTTCCCTATTGTTTTCCCTTGGTTTTGCTAAAGTTATTAAAATATTTTTTTATTCTGTAACATTTTCAAAACGTTCCACTAACAACTAAAGAATATAATTTTAATAGGTATTTTATATATGATATGTGATATATATTAAAAAACATTTCATTGTCATTACTGTAAGAACGTTTTTGATGACTTAGAGTGAACTTTTAGAGAATGTTAGCCAATGTTCTGAGAACATTCCCTGTTTGCTGGGTAGATAACTTAAAGCTAAACGACATGGGCTAAAAGCCACACAACTCAATGTTTGATTTCATGTTTTTTGATGGTCTGTTGGCCTTATAATATTCTAACGTAACAACACATAGAACGTTTTTTTGATTAGTAGCCTTGCAGAAGTAAAGCTGAAGGTGTGAGATGTAATACACACTACATTTAGACAGGGCATGTTCTGGAAAACAGGGCTATATGTTTATTTTATTCCTTTACAAATGAGACACCAGTGAGGTGTTAGCCAAACAGAGGAATATAAATAGACTCCGTTGCTGGAGCAGGACTTTGATTTCATACATTCTGATGTGCTGCTTGTTACTGGATTATGGAAGGCCAGACCTGCATTTGCAAATGAAAATGTAAGTAAGTGAAGGCTGTAGGAACCAGCAGCAGAGTGGAAATGAGCCCAGACCTTGTGTTTTAGCAGCATAAAGAGCCCCATTGCTGCTTCTGAATGCATAAACAGCACAACATCCACCCAGCACAGAGGCTGCAAACACCCTGTTGCCTCCAGCGATATTAAACACATACACGCATTAAATTATACAGCTGCTGAGTTGTTTCAGGGGTTCCAACTAATGAGCTAACAATCTTATTTATTTACTCTTACAGAGACGTCATTTACTTCAGTGTCTGTGGTACATTTTATAAAACTTAATTGTGTTAATGTTTTCACAACAATATGTGCAATGCATGAAATCTGTAGGTGTTTTTTTTGCTGTGTCCCAGCCAGGTGTGACACTGTGTGTTGAAACTGCTGTGTGATCATGTGACACAATCACAGCCAATCAGAAGCCATTGGATCTATATTGTAGTTATGTAAAGTTTAAATAGAAGAGATTTCTTTTATCGCTTGCTTTATCATGTTTTGCCTGATGACACAGTTTAAACTGTGTCATAAACTGAAGACAGTTTATTAGCAGTATAGTCATTGCGTCTTGATGCTCTAGTATGTCTATGAATGAATGAATGAATAAATGAATGAATGAATAGTCCCAGTAAATGCTCTCTCTGTGCTTGGTGCTGTGTGGGGGGAATCAGCTGATCCAGTCTTTGTGCTGCCATTCTTTGCTCCTTTATCACTGTAACCCTAATCGCTTAATCTCTGTCTACTGTTGCCGTCAACATATACAAAGAGCCCAGACTCCATTGTCCGTCAAGCCTTTGTGCATGTGTATGTGCGTGTGTATGTGCGTGTGTGTCACCAGGTTTGATATCTCTCTGTGATGTATTTCAGCTGTGGGGAGAGATATATGTAACTTTTCCAAACGGGAGGCAGTAACCTCATTAAATCAACACTGTTGCTGTGTGATGTTTCTCTCCGACCCGAACCACATGGCGGCCCTACATTTCATTTTTGGAGAGCAAAATACTGCTCTAAAGATCGGCTGCGAGAAAAAATGAGGCTGGAAGCAAAAGGAAGATTGTGGGAGAGTGAGAGAGAGAGAGAAAGGGCAGGTGGAAGGACGAACTCTCTGACAGCGTCTGGACGCTGACATTTCTTTGCCTGGATAACCATCACAACCTCTGTCCCTCCAGCCATGAAGGGAGGGGCGGTAATGTCAGTTGTCAATCAAGGGAGTCCCAGTGCAGCTCTGGTTCCTGAGCTGCTGTGCATGGCCTGTCTCAGAAACAGACAAAGAGGCCCCCTTTCACCCCCGACACCCCCTGCACCACCATCTACTTTTACCCCAACCTCCTGCCCCATTTGCAGTCTGGGGCTGGTCCTGAGGAACTGAACCATCATCAGTTCTGTGGAGGGGAAACGGAGCACAGGAGGTTGACTACATGTATTCTTCTCCACACTTTCTGTATCAGATAGGATGGCTTTATACTAGTGTGACATTTAAACACCTCCACTTCGCTAGCTAAAACCTCACCCGTCAGTGTGTGTTGGATGCAGTAAAGAAATTTATCTATATTGTGGTTATAATAGTTTTTGCATGTGCTCTTTGCATGTTCTGTCCTCCTTAGGCCAATAAAATAATCTGTGGATGTATGAAAATATGTAGACGAGAATGCTTGGCTAATATATAAGTGTGCAGTTCTGTTGTTCATACAGTTTATCTACAGTCATGGAACTATCAGAGAATTTTTAAAACGTGATTTCCAGGCCTGGAAAAACCATGGAGAAGCAGAGCATAGCTAGAAAAAAAATCATATTTGCTATTGATTTTTTCCTAACGTTATTTTCATTAAAAATAATTTTTTGTTATTTAATATGTGGTTTTATAAAAAAGGTAATAGAAATTGCTTATTCAATATAGATTTTTTCCAAATACTTTTATTAAATATAAAATCATTTTTATTAAATATGAGATTTTATAAGAGACATGGGAATTTCTATAGCGAATATGAATTTTAATGCTTATGTCTGTTCTGAAATATTTACTAGATCTGTACTTTAACTTTGCTCAGCAAGATTCTCAAACTGTTATTTTCTGTTTTAGCAGATGACATGAAAGAGACAGGTAGACAGGTTTATGTTTGCTATAGCGCCACCAAGAGACCGGAAAAGGCTTCTAGAGAAAGAGTGGTACCTTCAGTCTATTCAGAGCAAAAACTAAGAGAGGAAACCAGGGGCAGCAGTGCCACAGAGCAGATGTGGCAGCTTACTGTGACCTCTGACTTCCTTGAACCACCGTGCCGGCTTTGGATTTCATAGAGGAATATTGTGCCTATTCATTCTGTCCCAAATGGCTTTATCTGTCCCCTTATCAAACCAGCAAATGTTGGGCCTTTATTTGATATTCCATGTGGTAGCAGAATAGAAAAGGCTGGCCGGGCTTCTCAGAGGGTGAGCGGCAGCCAATCAGCAACCCCAAAATCCTCACTGTTGAGAGAAGATGTGTTCTATTGAAGCGGCACAAGGGCGAGGTGGGAAGGGCAGACCTTTGGACGTGTCAGAGCTGGAGTGACAGATGGAGACAAAGAAAGGAAAAGAATAAAGATGGGATGAGGTGGAGGAAAGTATCCTGCTGTGTCCTTCTGTCAGGCTCATACTGAGCTGAGCCCGAATGCTGCAAACAGCAGGACCTTAATCTGATGGTTTGTGCTTGGTTGTGTAAGTGTAGCTGTATTACTCATGTTCAGGTCAAAGCATTGAGGCACTGAGTGGGTTAAAGGGGCGGGGTTGATGCGGTCGTGTGGCCCACAGGGGTGGTGGGGTCATGGCTCTTGCTTGCTGGGGTGCTTTGATGGGTGGCACACTCTTCAGCCCCAAACGGCCCAAGAAAGCCTCCAAGGCTGGATGGATCGTTGAGTGAGTGGGGTGTGTGAAGGGGGGGTACTCTGCTGTCTTTTGTTTTGACCTCAGGCATGTCAGACCTGTTTCCAATTACGTCCTTGGATCGAGTAGCGTGTATTTCTATGTGTTATATGGGATCATAATTGACTATAACTGCACCCTCTTAACTTTAACCAGGTGTGCTGGCCAAACTGGTGAGATTAGACCTGTGCTGTTACAGTGTGTGTGTGTAAAGTTAGTCATGCCAGGGTTAGAAACTAGGATCTGATTTGGCCCTGAAGGAATACTAGGGAGATTGCCCGTGACTTATTACCAAATCTACTGCTATTGGGCTCGAGTGAGTGCACATGTGGCAGAGCAGCGTGTGCAGGAGTCGTGCTTGTGGATACAGTTGTGCTTTACGAGCTATGTTAAGTTGTTGTTGTATATTTGTGTTAGTCATGCTCTCCTGAGGCATGGCGCAGCTTAGCCCAGCGAGAGGCCGTAACCACAGCCATTTTTCCAAGCCAGCATGTGAGGTCTCGACGGGATCGCAGCCGTACGAAACAGGCGAAGTAACAACATGCGGACATGCACCCACCTGCAACAGTAAGAAAAGAGGTGGCTTTATGAGCAGTCTAAAATAGCTAAAATAGCTCCATTTATCGATCTGACAAAGGGGAAAAGGACAAAAATACCAAAAAAACAGAACCTTATGTTTAGAGACAGGCAGAAAGCCGGGAGTGATGGCTCAATGAAGTGCCACTCAAAAATAAAGAGCGGTTAAGTCAATTCAGTCTAGTATTTCAGAGTTCACCTCAGGCTGAAGTCAAGCTAAGTGTGCACAGAGCAAGGGCAGCCCAGGTCAGTCTGCAACTAAAGACACCAAACCAAACTTGAGAGGGAGGTTTCCATCAATCTTACAAATCTTACTTACCAGTACATGAAATCTTACCACACGGACAGGAAAACAAAGAGAAATGCTGACAACAATGAGCCGGCCATGAAACCGGAGAAGAAGCAAGTGTATTCACATATTTAGTTACACAATCGGACCAAATGCATTAACGCTTTGGCTCTGTGCTCAGACCTTATTGTGGGATACTGTAATAATGTGACTGAGGCCTCAACAAAAGGAAGGAGAATGACAGCATTGTGTTAAAGCAGCTGGTGTTGAGTGCTGAGCACAGAAAGAGAAAGTCAAGTTAAAAGCCGTCCTCACTTATGACTAGAGAATTAAACACATCTTCCTGAGCACTGATGAGCTGGGCTCTCACTTTCAACAAACTCATTACTGTCACTTCATTATACGGCCCACGCTTTTCTCTTTGATGCTAACAGAGAACAAAACATAAGTGAACGATACAGTGAAGGCCGAGAGGCTTTTGTGATGTCTACAGTTGTCTGTATGTCCCAGCTAACAGGGAACGTTCTCACTGGCTAACATTCTCTAAACGTTCTTTGGATGTTTTGAATGTTACTAGAACTTTCAAACTTAGTTTTTGTTACTAGGGAAATGTTCTTACAACCTAAAATTGTTAGCTGGGTATGCTGTAATGGGCACAATCTGTGACTCTCCGGGGATGTAAAACAAATGTGTTTTTTTTGCAATGTTAAATGATTGTAAATGTAAAATATAAGTGATTTGGATTCAAGTGTTTGCATGAATCAGTGATTTGCTCACAGATCATTTGTTCTAATGTGCTTTTTGGACATTTGACAGGTGTGACAGGATTAGATGTGGAGCTTGAAGTGTTTGTATGTGTTTTTTAATTATGGGATTTGTGTTATACGGATGGTTAAAAAGCCAGTGCGTGGAGTGTCACAGTTACACAGAGAGGAAAGTGAACATCACTCTGCCAGCATTGAAATGCACGCCCCAATTCCTCACTAATTAAAGCAACTACTTCAGAAATGCCATAATAACCATTAATTAGTGGGCTGCTATTTTCAACATAATTTGCTAATTAGTCTGAGACACAGCACTGTGGATGTGACTAATTATTGGTGGGTTCGAGCAACAGACACTTTTAACTTGGGTGAAAATCACACTATTATGGGGTCACACCTATTACGGGTGACTCACGACCCCCAAAAAATCTTAATGGTTGGTAGTCTGCCATGGAGAACTACTGTAGAGTGCCCTACATCCTGTTAAACGCTACGCCCAGTTTATTTACCAAAAGTTTGAAGATGCTGTAATTATTATGTTGTCAGCTTTACTCTTGACCCTGCTGGCCTGTGTGTGTGAAATTGGACTGGTGACAGTACATCTATGCCTACAGTGTCACTTCCTGCTGTGTGACCTAATCTCCTCACATGCCTTTGAAACCTGTACACAAACATCTGCTTGTGTGTGTGTGTGTAGCATAATCACAAAAATTCAGTTGCACAGTAGAAAAAAATAATGCTGCTCAAGATGTGGTTATCATGTTTTATAGCCTTTAAAAATCCGGTCAGGCCTTCTGAATAATTCATGTCTGAAATCTTTAGGGCTGTTACAGAAGCTCTAGCTGGTTGTTAGTTTGTTGATATTGACTGTGTTTAAATGAATTTCCTTTGATTGCCTGGGGGAAATTTCTCTAATATTCCCCACAATTAAGAGTGGGTGAACTCACTAGTAGATATTCAGTGAAATACTATGCAATAATTACACTGCATACTTTTTGAACAGTGTCTGGAGTACGTTGTGATACATATACATGCTGCCTAGATAGGAAGCTCACTAGGTTTTGAAATATAGCTTATATATATATTATTCTGTACTAAGGGTATATTTGAGACTGATACAATATTTTTTGAGGAGTATGTTTGTGTATTGCTTTCGGTGTAAGTGTGTGTGTCCTGAGTTTTACAGGAAATGTAGGTTTCCTGGTGTCAGTGTGTGTGTGTGTGTGTGGCTGGCCCACATCATAGAGGGGCACAGACAATGGGATGAAGGACCCTGGGGCCATTCAGACTTTTCTCCACTCCAGATCTTATTCAGTGCTGTCATTGTATCACTGACTCACTGGAGGAGTCTGGAGTATGCATACTTGAGTCTTCAATAGGGGAGTAGCATGAAGGGAGCGATCAATGGAAAACAAAGTGTTGAATGGGACAGTCAAAAGTGTAATTCTGTGTTAAGATGCAGAAGCATTTGTAAGTGCAGAGTTATGTCTCTCAAAGACAAAAGTCATTTTATTTCCGATAGAATTTGGGCAATGATATGTGTGTTTATTTCTGCCTACAAATTGGGGTGTGTTTTTGTATAAATGTTTTCTAACACTTTCTTTTTCTTTTGTCCCCTATGTTGCTGCTTGACTGTGCTGTCTTCAATCAGGTAAGAAAAATATATTTTTTTAGTATGCATTGGACACACACTGACCAATATGTGATTGTATGTGAGTGTGTGTGATGTATACAGATGTATTTATACCGCTCACTAATTTAGACCATTAACTCATCACATATTCTCTACTCTACCCCAGACCTTTACTGATATTTGCCCCTGTCCAGACATTTATCTAATTTCATCTTTATTACTATCCTCATTGCCTCTCTCTCTTTCTCTCTCTCTCTGTCTCTCTCTCTTTCTTTCTCTCTCTCTCTCGCACTCTTTTGGAGAGACCTTTACTTATCTTGGCTAATGACTTCCAAATACTTCATCAGCATGTAGCCTTAACCTTGCTGTTATTTCCAAACAGCATAACAGCTCTAATTAACTGCTTCCACCCTGTGTTTCAGCAGCCTCAACACACACACACACACACACACACACACAAACACACACACACACACACACTGTGTAAGCCAGTTTCTTCCCTTCTGCTGAGTATTTGCCCAGTGCTCTATATAGTTTTAGTGCTACAAAGGGAATATATTTTTAAGAGCTTTGTGTGGATGGATGATGTTAGAATCACTGGCTCTCACCCCACTGGTCATAAGAACAGCAGATCTTGTTTATTAAAGTGCTTACAGCAGTGTTTAGTGAAGGGTACGTACGTATGCATTCTGAATCCACAGCAGTAAAGTTCAGTGTGTCTCAGCAGATTCACACTGAGGCTGCATTATCAGGCCATGTGCTGTTGCACCAGAAGTCTGATTAGGAGGAAAACAGTGATGTGTTGCTTTTATTTACATATTTAACTTTTGATCTTTTACCCAGTTTTTAGTCAATGGCGAGAGGTGTGAAGGGAGAGAGTGTCGTTGGCAAGTTCAAGGAGTCTCTCTCCTGGCTTGATAAACAGATCTCAAGCTTTACAATCCAGCAGCCCTGCTGGGGAGCAACCTGACCTCATAAGTTTATTAATTACTTTTATATTAAATATTCATCATGGTTTTTGATGTCTGACCCAGTGCCGTGCCTAAGCACAAGACCTATATTCTTTCCTTAGTCTTGGTGCGAAAATCTAACAGTCCGCTGAACTTGATAAGCGTGCCATCATCTCGTTAATCAAATTACTTATGAACCGAAATTGACAGTTTTCATTAATTATAAAGGATTATTCTAATTGCGATTCAAATTTATTCATTTAGAACAGACGGCATTCAGTAATATTTCAGCGAATTTGCATATTAAATGGAGAGGGTGGTTGATTAAGTATGGTAATGTATGCGCAATGCCTTATTTTGTTTCTGGTGGGCCATATGCGGCGTGGTGGCTGGGCAGGTGAAGACTCCAGAACGTGTTTAATTTGTTTGACAAACACGGAAGGAGACACAACACGTCCTCTGGCACCCTGCTCTCCGCTCGCCCCTGTGACCC
>JAZGTK010009824.1:0-16908 GCA_036877625.1 Ambastaia sidthimunki | reverse complement strand
CAAAGGCAGCTTTTCACAGGCAGTACGACAGACAGTGTGGGAATGCTAACAGATGTCACCCAACTCATAACAGCTCCAAACAGTAACTCATAATATAAAGGCACAAAAGCGTAGCAGTAGTTTAAGTATGTTAGACCGGACAAAACACACTCCACTAAGATGGAATACTGAGCCATTCCCAAAAGAATCCCTCTTACCGGCAACTCTTCAGTGCTGTTCTCATTCCCCATCTTGTCGAGCGGTGTTGGCTGGTGACCCGTTTACATCAGACCACCGTTTGGACCCAACACAAATCACCTCTGGTAGGCTGAGAGACCAGTGGAAAGCACACTGTCAAGGGACTACAAACGCTATTCCTGTGGCAGACACCCAGACAAACGCTGAGCTTTGGGTGAAACTGGGAGTGAAATATGTCAGTATGTGTCATGTGTTGAGATTAAGAGGCTCTGGTGAAAGCTGAACAAAGTGCAGAGGTCCAGCAGAACTGCTTCTTATTACTCAGGGTGGTGAGTTACATGTTTTAAACAGGCTGTTGTACTGAATATTAACACAATATCATGTGATATTATTTAAACTGTCTAGCTGAGGCCTGAATGAATCTGACAGCCCATGCAAAACCTTCAAGCTTACAAAAACAGATCTAAAACAAACAAGCAGTGTGAGGTGGACACCCTCAGTTCCATTTAACAAAATATAATTATATAACATAAATCTAATTCTCAGTATTACTGTACATTTCGCTGTATTTAACAATTTGTTGAATGAAGAACAGGTGCAAACAACAGGCTTGTAATTAAATAACACAAATGTGGAAAGAGAATATGAAATAACACTGAACGATACTGTGTGGTTGTGACAGTAAGTTTATACTCCCTGTGAAATTACTACTCCCCTGTTTTTCCCTACTATGGTTAGAATTCGGTGTGGGCTTTACAGATAAAGACCAATCAGGTAGCAACATTTCAATGTATGAACCAATCGCAAGCAGGGGAGTCATAATCTCACAAAGGATCAATTTTCGGTACAACACTGGGCACATAAACCATGTTACCACCCCACAAACAAAAACAACTACAACACTCTTATGTGGGGAAACCCTCATGACTCCATCTGTCTAACCCTCCATCAAGAGCTACATGTTTTTTCCACATTCAAGTGTTTTTAAGATTTATATTCAGATTGGAAAAATACTGGTCAAGAACAGAAAATTACATGCATGTAAACAAAACCAACAGCGTTGTACCAGTAAGGATAAATAGATAAGATCAGACAGGTAGCGTAATAGACTTAGTGTAAGATTGGACTGAATTTAGGATGGTGAAACAGACATGAGAGCCTGTCTTTGATCCATTAGCTGTGTCAGTAGGTTAATCTGGTACAGTAATCTTATCATTTGACAGATTGTGACTGTGGATAAAAGATTACTGCCCTTTGTCGCCCCCTGCTGAATGCAATTATAGTGCAATTTCAGTCTGATCTTAAATAACAGTGCACATGGCGTTGTAATTTGTCACAATGTAATGGGCTGTTACTGGGATAGAGGAGATAAAACCTATAATCGTTGTGCCAGCAAACATGCAGGCTGAGTACAGACAGTGCTGGAAAAAGAAATTAGCACGTTTCTTCTGCTGAAGTTTCTGGTAAAGTACAACACAAGCACAATTAAGCAATATGAAGTTCCAATGATCATTTCTGCAGCTGACTTTCTATTCAAAAAACAAATAAACCATTGCTACATGATTTCAGAAAATTCATGTGGAGAAAGACATGACCTTATGACATCATCATCAATAGATCGTCTTCAAAACACAGAGCTACTGCGTCAACCAATTAAAAACAAACTAGGCAATATGAGTCGGGAAGACCTCTAGGCAACAGAATTGTTTGTGTGCCCATGTGACTTAGCTGGATGATTAATGTCTGCTGTACTTTTTAGTCCAAACCTGAATATGTAACTTGTTATTAATAGATTATTGTCTGACACTTGTTATTTAAGTCTTCCCGTCCGGCCATGAGTCAGGTGTATTGGTTTCCCTTCAAAACAAACTGCAGTGTGTCATAGAGAAGTCTATACAATGACAATGTGCTCAACAGTAAAGATTAGATTATTCCCTCAAATAAAACTAGATTTGGACAAGCTCTTTAGAGACACAACTCATCAATAAGACAAAGACAGTCAAATAACAGCAATGCTTTGAGAATGTCACTCTGTGCTATTTACAGGAAATGAGTGTAATTCCAGTCCTGTTTATATTTGTGTTTTTGTGCCTGATTCTTTCTTGTAAGCCAATATGATAAGAACAAATCTGGTACCAGACCCAAAAACTTGTTCTTATTAAATCTCATATTACTGTTATACTATTCATCTGCTGACTCACTTATCCCAAAAATAGTTAAACATTATTAACTTCATTATGTCTGAATTCACATGCAAGTATGGAATGTTTTTGAAATAAACTGATGACATGGGAACATCCCTCAAGCAGAACGAGAACATGTCTTCTCTATTCCTAGAATACTGGTTTATCAAGGAGAGATAAACTGTATTTTTTATAGGGTACAGTATTTAGTGTGCCATAATGTTGCATGTTTCCAAAAGCAAATACAGTAGCAAAACTTTTTCCCTTTCAACACTAGATGTATAACTTTTGCTAAAAGAGAAATTCTTTGATAACCGACACCAAAAATGTTAAAAGTTGACTGACTTCACTATAATAAACCATAACACTGCAGTAAAAAAACCTTCATTTGAACTAATGCAGATCACTGCATAAATAAAGTGAAATCAAAACTCTGACAGTTACAGCAGTGCAAACACTCACCTAACTCACTCACAGAGGCATATGAAGTACATCTATCCAAGTCCACTGTGCCAAGGTTAATGTAGAGCCTTAGTTAGTTCTCCTTACAGCCACACCACAGCAAACAAACCTCTCCTCTCCTGAGGTGAAAGGCACACCAGGTTGCTCCGTCTCCACAAAACTCTGAGCAAGACAGGGTAGGCGGGGAAAAGCAGAGGGGGGTAAAGCAGTAGGTTGACAGAGAGATCATGGGGGGTGACACAGAGGTGACACAGTCAGCTGGACTGTGAAGACTCTTAGTAACACTTGCAAACAAACACAGTGTCTTAAGTCGTTTAACAGCCCTGCAAACAATTTTTACAAAATAATCAACTAATATTTGCTCTTATTGCTTCCTATCTCAAAAATGACCGTAACAACTACATTTATGCATTAAACCATTATCATATTATCATGATTACATTATCTTACAAACACAAGATCAGTATGTTAAACGGATAAACGATAATAAAAATTATGTGATAATATAGTTATTTCTATTATTTCTATTAACGGATTTCATTTGCCTGTTGCCATCCAGCCTAACACACTGTGTGTCATTGTTTCTCTTTAAATACACTGTACAGATCTTGTCTGGCATCATGTCTTCATCTCGGATCACTACAGGCCAATAAAAGGAGAGGCTGCCCAAAACAAGCTTCTTCTGCTCCTTCCTTTCATATCCACCTGATGTCACCCCATTCCAACACAAATACTGCCCCTCATCCCCCTTCTGTCTGCACAGACCAGCGGAGATCCCATTCCCTCCCACCGCGTCTCTCCTTCAGTCCATCTCTGGTCTCAAACCATCATCCCATCTGATTTCTGAGACTCAAACCGCGTTACCTGGCCGGGTGCGACTCCGATCCAGTTTTCCATCCTGTATTTCATGCCCTCCTGGGGAGACGTGACAGAGGCACTACAAAGCTTGCAAAAATAGTCTTTCCAGAATTGCATAGCCGCTATAGAGTCCCAGCATTACTGATCCATCCGGGCAGAGTGTGAGTGCAGGCGCGCATGCCGTGTGTATGTGAATAAGCTTCGTCTACTGGAATTCCCAGCGTATCCCTGTGACATACATACTCCTGGTCTCTTACATAACAATGCAATTATATAAATAACACAGTTCAAGAAAGCGACAACGGTGTCCTTAAATTTTTTTCCTCTTCTTCAGTGCGGCAGTGGCAAGGAGTAAAAAGTGCCTGTTATCGACGGCAGCTGTCATATAGGGGAAGACTAAAATATACACGCCAAAATAAAAATGAAAAACTAAGCTGAACATCTGTAGTTTTAAAAGAGAAAATGATGCTCAGCATGAAATAAAGTGGACAGAGATAAAGTGACACAGGACAGTGAGAGAAACCGAAGGATTTTTCTAAATAAAGGACATTTATATATGTTGATATACAGAGTTTATGTAGACGTTTGCTTCATTAATAATCATTTGAGTAACTGGTACTAAAATTATTTTATTTTTGCACCGCATAACATACTGTATTGAAATCTGAATGAAAAATAGCTTTCAGTGAATTTCTACCATTGAAACCAAAGGCAAGTTCAGGCAAAGCTAATTAAATGAAACATATATTCTTACTAGTACTGTTTAACTAAAGCTGGGCCTTAGGAAAAGATACAGCTGCGTCCTTAAAGCAATTCTATATAAATAACTAAATAACTGTTTAATATAGAAGTACACTGCAGAAAAACCACAAACATTTAACTTCAAAAGCTAAAAAAATCTGCCCACTGCACTGTCCCAAACAGACGTTTTATTTATAGACTTAAATAAGTTTTAGTATACCAAATATATCTCTTCTGCAGAATCAAATACTGACAGTTCTTTTCCATATAAACAGCATAAAACAGCAGCCACTCTGTTTAACTCTGTACATTTAAAACATAACAAACCAGCAGATAACAATTCTACAGACAAATGAACAGATATTAATATAGTAACACTAGCCACTGACCTAAGAACAGACTTTCAGCAATACAGCGTCTTGTGATGAGGGTTACTCAGACAGAAGTGGGACGATTATGGTGTAACACAAGGCAGATCCCTCCAAAAATCTTCAGATGTCTGTGGGATCAAACTACAGGGCAGTTAATCCAAGCTTGGAGCAATCTGTGTGCATCTGGACAGACACAGCACACGGACACAAGAGTTCTGTATGACCTTCCTGTCTACATAATCATTTACAGACTCAATATGACTGTATGAACCAAAAAGTGAAAAGCAAAACAGATGTTTCTACAGGACTGTAAGCTAGAGGCAGCTGAAGAGATAATACATTCAAGAACACTCTTGAAAATGTTTTAAAATTGTTCATATTCTGATTTATAATCTTGGTACATTTCACACATATTCCACACATACTGTGGCTCTTAAATATGCAATAAATAGCAATATTTGGACCCTTCTACCGCATTGCAAAAAGATAATTAAAAATCTAATATTTTTTAAATTTCCTCACAAACAGCATTGCTGCATTTGTCAATCTGAACCAAAGTTATTAAGTTAAGAATTTAAGACACATTTTTGGCTATAGAATGTGTTATTTGTTAAGTTTTATCTATTTTGTCCATTTCATTGTTTTCATTTATGTTTACTGCAACAATTGCTACATCAATTCAAAAAACAACATATACCACTAGGTGGTACTATTTACTTGCAGCCTAAATGTATTTACTGACAGAACTCAGCATATGACCCATTTTGAGCATGTACAACAATTTAGTTCCAAGACAAACAGGAAAATCAGTCTACTAGACTACCACTGTCTTCAGCGTTATTAAGCATACGGCCTAAAAGCAATCTCTGTATCTTAAGGAACAGACAGGCTTGAAATACTATGTATAGTTTGGTTCGTTTAAAATTAGAAGGAGAAACTGTGCTTCAGTGACATCATAAACTGACACTCAAACTGTGGCAGAAGGGCTGTTTGAACAAAGTTTTGACTTGCAAAAAAGATTCAATCTTTGCATAATGGTTTACAATGCAAACCTGTTTCATAAAAAAAAGGAAATGTAAAAGAGAAATATCAATGAAAGGTGGAGAGCAATAAATCCTAAGGCATATCCATCAATTAAACAAAAATAGTTTTCACTTAGAAAGATCAAACTGACTCTCTAAATGAACATATATTTGAATCTAACCTTGTTCCCCTCACACAGCTGTGTTGTGCTCACCCTCCAGGTTGTCTGACTGATGGAGGTGACACACTGATTACACACCTCTCCCCTTCTTCTACTGGAGCTATCAGACACACATTAAATATCATCAACATGTAAGTGTAGCTTGTTCTAAAACATCAGTGAGTTTATTGTCAGCWGGKTTGAGCATGCCCTTGCGACTTTCTGTGGAGATAAAGAACTTTCTGAAAGAGATAAAGAGTTTTTTAAAGGTCCTTACCTTTACAAAGAAAACCACTAACACAAATGACCATGCCAGTGACATGTCTAGTTCTTACGTTGGACAGAATTGATCAGATCCCTGTATTTGCTCCTAATATCTCTCCTGCATGCTGGATCATCATCTTCCTCACTAATACATGAGGTCTCACACCAATATCATCTTCATCTCCCATATCAGCAGCCCTGAAGTTTCCTGCTAAATACAAGGCAGCGGGTCAACACAGTACTTCACAAGACAAGACCTTTAATGAGACATAATTTTAAACACTGTAGGCTTGCTTGCAATACATACAGAGCATGTGCGCATGCGTGTAGCCTTCTGCCTTTATGATCATCAACTAATGTTTGGCGATACTAGTTATACTATTGACTGCAGATGGTTTTAAAATGACATCAGACATGGAAA
This sequence comes from Ambastaia sidthimunki, assembly GCA_036877625.1. NCBI lineage: Eukaryota > Metazoa > Chordata > Actinopteri > Cypriniformes > Botiidae > Ambastaia > Ambastaia sidthimunki. Next base: position 10,248 of record JAZGTK010009824.1, on the reverse strand, counting down.
ATAAATACTAATAAAGACAGAAAGCACAACAGCTGACCGTGATGTAAAGCAAACTGTAATGTGATATGAAACTTACAAACTTTACGAAATGTTCGCGGGAATTAAAGGAAGCACGTTTACGCTTGTACGTTAATTCCGACTTACGTCAGACTTTAATTGTGATGTAAAATCATAACAAATGATAAAATCCCCATAAACGAAATTTCGGATTGAAAATTCAGTTGATAACACTGCATATGTAAACATTTGATCACAATGATAAGATAAATCAAACCCTCTTTGCATAAATAAATTTACCGTGTGTTTTGTTAGATGACACTGTCCTTTAAAACACACACACAAGTGGATGAAAATAAGTCGAAAATAGAAACAGATGATAGGTAGATTACGCAGTGTAAGATTTTAAACTTCGCGTGGAGTGTGTTTCAAAACTCGGTGAGCTCACTACCTAGACAGCACTTACAGGCTTAAACCTCGGTGCTCTAAATGCTGTCTAGTTAGGTGACGCGCTGGGTTTTGAAGACCAACCACAGTGTCCGGAAATGAACAGACTCGTGATGTCAGGGGAGAGATACTGCACCGGGGAAATTATACCGTTTATTTCATAGGTTTAGCGGATTATAAAGTTGTAATATTTGAGATTATGGAGTCAATACGTGAGATTTAACTCTTATTTTCCGCTTCGTATTCGAGATCGGACTATATTTTTGCCAACATGACGCGACTTGCATTGGAACAAGTTACTGACTTTGGCGATTTCACGAAAGGAAATGATTTAAAAGAGTTTTTAAAGCAGGCGTGCTCCAACATCTCTCAAAACTGCCTGTCTGATGTCCGTCTGAGCCCTGATGGACGTCACATTCATGTCATTGTGCGTCGGCCCAGGAGTGGTCTTATGACATATGACAAATATCAGAGACCCCAAGTTATGCAAAGCCACGCTGACCTAAAGCTGACGCTCAGTGTCCCCGTAGTGGATGTGATCTATATCCCACAAAGCAAAACAAAAGACGGAGCCTGTGTCCTTGGAGTCATTTTTGAGAATGGAAAAGCAGAATTTTGGAAATTTATGGAGTGCAGATCAGGGTGGTCTTTAATGCAGACTGTAGATCTGTGTACCAGCCCCACAGCAAAAGTGGTGTCGGTGTGCATGTGTCAAAGTTTCATTATATGGTGTGAGGAGAGACCTCCGTCAGAGAGCTTTGGTAGTGCCTGCAGCAACTTCAGGTTCTGTATCTGCAAACGGACTGTAGAAATAAATGATGGGGGTGTCAGTTTAGGAAATGTGAGAATAGCATTGCACAATAATCCACGATACATGGTTGTCAGTTCTGGGGATTTAGTGTACCTTTTGCCAGACCCAATTAAACATAACTGCCCCATCATTGTTTCCAAAATGTTTCTAGCGTGGTCCCCTGAACATGATACTTTTAAAGTCCACACTGCATGTAGTGGTTCCCCTCTACTGAAAAGTTCAAATAAGGAATCTGATTTTAAGAGATTAGTTACAGACTGTATTGGCCTTCTCTCCACCCTAAACCCTCCTCATATATATGGATTCTCACCTGCTGGGTCTGGAGATCTTCTGCTTCTTCTCAGCAGTGGATGGGTTTGCATTATGAAAAGAGGTGGCAGTCTGTGGAAGATCTACAAATTGCCTGAGAATTGTCTTAGCACTGGTAGAACACAAAATAGCCTAAATATATATAATGAAACCCTGGCACTAACAGTAGGCACAACCCTATTTTTGATTGACATTAAATGTGGTCTGGAATTAGACAGAATAAGTCTGAAAAAGGAGGGTCTTCTCTTTGTAAACTCTTTGGATAGTCAGTCTCCGCAAATGCTGTCAGAAACAGGGTTATTTGTTGTTACACAAAGAGATCCTGATGCTAAACCAAAGACATCACCAACATGTTCAGGAGCCATCGACTCCAGTACACTCTTAATTGAGGCTGTGTTTGAGGAGGCATGTAAATATTATCAGCAAAGAAGTCTAAGTAGCACACAGCTCACGGTGGAGATGTTGAAAAACGAGGGGATGTTTCAGGCCCCTATATCGCTGGCTGCCATCCTTGGGGATTACCTCAGCAACCAGAAGAGCAAAACTGCTGAGAGAAATTTCTCAGGGCAGGAAAGGTTGATGAACTCGCTGGAATCTGAGCTTAGGAGTCTTGTTTCACTAGAGGATATTAAAACATCAATGGTGAAGGCTTCTGAGAAAGATCTAGAGAACTTCTGTCAAAGCCTGGTGCAGCAGGAAATTTGCAGGCTTCTCAGTGCTGAAACTGATATGGAAAACCTTCAGTACCTGAACAGCATCTTTCAACTTTTTCCAACTGAATCCTGGCATGCCACAAAAGCTGCACTGCATCTAAGAAGCAATGGCGAGGGATCATTATCTTCTAAAGCTCCTCCTGAACTATGGAAGATCATCCTCAGCACTGTCCAGCCAACAGCAAATTTCACTCAATGCAACGGTCGACAGAGAAATGCTACAGTTAATGTACATCCTGTCTTTGAGCTCCTGTGCCACTCCATCTTTAAATTTCAGCCCAGCTGGCTGCCCAGATTTCTTGAGCTGGCCCAACAACAGGCTGGAACTTCACCCACCACTTCCTGGAGTTATGGTGTAAAGGAGAGCGCTGAGAGCTTACCACTGTACAAACGGGCTTTAACAGCGCTCCCTCGCAAAGGGACCAACCAGCACCTGGAAGTGGAGCTGCTGTTGTGCAGTCAGCGACCTAACGCAGTAATGCAAGCTTTGCGAATTCTCATGCAACAGGGCCAATGGGAGCGTGTGTCACAAGTAGCCGAGAGGTTCTGTCAGCAGAGCCCACTTCTAAACAAAGAGATATTTAGCACTCTGCTGTGTGAGGTGTCCCAGCATAGAGACCTAGACCCTTATTTGGACCTGTTGTGGTCTCTGTGCCCAGAAGATATGAGTGTTACTACCATACTCAATATCGTATTAAAAAACGTGCCTTCTTCCACACAGAACTTGGAACCTTTTGAGGCTCATGGCAGCCAGGTCACCATCGGGCTTTTGAAACCACTGCTTAGAAAAGTTCTCCAAAGGGAGACCAAACCTAGCCAGAGGTATGCAGAAATCCTCCAGTCTCCCACCCACGCTCCTCAAACACCTCCACGGCAGGCAATAGGACTGCTCAGAGTTGGTTCTGAACAGGACCATGAGGAAACCAAACAGAGGGCTGAACCTCAAATGACATCACAGATCAGTTTTATCTGATTTTTCCCATTTACAGATACATCTGCATTTACACACAGGAACACTCATACACTCATTTCCTGGTTTAATTTCCTGAAGTGTTATTTTACTGTGCATGTTTACTGAATTAAATTATGGGTCTTATCTGGATCAGATGATATTTCATTAGCAATTAAAATATTAATTATTCCTAATATTCAGTGTAATATATAAGCTATTTGTTTGTAAAATTGGTTTTAACGTTTTTGGTTGACTGCATTTCATCTTACGTGTGTTTGTCATATGGACAGGTCTGTTTTTTTATTATTTCTCTTTACTAGTATTTCTATTTCCTAACCTTCAGACACATGAACGTTTATCACCCCTGATCACATTGCAATGATAATGTTGACTAGGCATTAACAGTTTTGTTCACATTTCATGTTTCAGATCATTTTATAAACCTTGACACCATGTTTCTTTTTGCTTCTGTTGAGGTTTTTTCATAGACACTACAGTTTGTTTGTTTTTGTCATATGTAGGTGTTGCTATTTTAAGAAAGTCACAAGGGCAAGATGTTTCACAGGTAAGATTTGCATTAGTTAGGTAAGGACAGTACCGTACAGTATTATATAATATAACATGCATGCTGAAGTATTGGGCTTTTGACTTGGTTATTTGATGATAGACATGTTTAATGCTTTATACATGTGTTTTAAGGATTGCTCTGTATTTGCATATTTGTGCTATTGCAGAGATTTTAACATTGTAAATTCAATTAAATGTGACTCATGTACTCAAGCTATTTGGTCGTTGCCCACAAGATGTTTTGATCAGTTTCTGGCTCATTTTAACAATTAAACGAGAAGCACTTTTTTAAAAAAGTGAACCATTTCTGTTCACTCAGTTCCTTCACTGACATTGACGGTTATTAGTGCAGAAATAACGTTAATTGTGCGGTCAGTGAGGGGAATTTAGATGTTCCAAACACAGACAGCGTGTTGCCAGTATAAAGCTTTATGAAGTCATTAGACCTGTATAGCCCCACCCACTGCATTCCCGCAGGGCTTAGCTGTAGCATTCACAGCACCGCTTTAAATTCAGTTTAACTCAATTCTATAATGCAGTGAATTAGTGACTATCTTGTGTTGGCTAGTGAAACATTGGAATTGCTTGTGTGGTGGTATTTGCAGACTTAAAACTCAAATTACACATATTGTCTTACTTGTGTTTACAGAATGACAAGAGAATCCAAAGCTAAAATGTATTTGAAATTTCAAATGACTAGATTTCATGATGTAAAACTAAAGACACTAAAGAAACTAAAGTGTTATAGTGCTTTAAAGTAGTTAGAAAATGTAAAGGATGCGAGTATTCTGTGAGTTTTGTCTTCTGTGTCAGTATTTATGTCAATAAACAGCTCATTTGACTTTAAACCTGAGTTGTGTTCAGTTTAATAAAAACTGCTGATGTACTGCTGAGCATGTTGAAATATTTATTGGGTTTTTTAACCTTTTGACATTCATATTTTTATTGTGTTTCAGTCTCATGGGCAAAATCCAAATCACTTCTATTAAAACCTGCATGTGCTACATTCACTTTGTAAAGAAAGATTTGCGTGAACAACCTTTTTTTTCATGTTTGAATTGTCATTTTGAAGGCCTGTTATTTTAAGCACATTAAATCATTTTTTCATGCATATAGCATTTATTAATGACATTTAGATTTTGCATATTTCCAAGGGAACTGCATAGTTATTCCTGATATGTCCAGGAGGCACAAGTCTAATAGATATCTCTGTTTTTTTCTGATCCAAAGAAAAGCAGGTCTTAATTTTAAGCAATGACATGGAACTCTGAAAGAGAACTTTAATTCTTTCAACACTAATGCTTTTGAAAGCTATTATATTACAATACTTTCTAAGTATACGTTTTTCTTAAAGTATCAGACTGCTGAAGAAAGGCTTTTGTTTGTATTTTAAGTGGTTAAGACGTGTGGAACGCTTGTTCTATAATACTAGCACTCCACTAGTGCACATGCTGTAAGAACGGTTGTGTATGAGGTCACAGGATAGTGGGCGTTCTGGGGGAGGGGCTTGTGTGTGGAGGGGTCATCTGGACAGACAGACAATAGCAAGCAAAATATTACACCAAAAAACAGGTTTGGGATGGTACTGCGAGCACCTTTATTACAAACAAAATTCATGACAGAACAGAAATGTTTATCGGGCAAATACAAACTTATAATTTGTCACATTTCCACAGTTATGGATTGACTATTTATTTATCGAATTCTTCATTAGAACAAGCATCTGAAAGATTTTTGCATATTTAAACAAAATAACTACGTGTTTAAATCCACAATATCAGCGTTATGTCTATAATAGCAAATTCACATTTCTTACAGAAAAGTACATTTTTACAAACACATTTTCTTGCCTGCAGGACCTCAATAAAGTGCTTTCTAAACCTTTGTCATACATGATGTATACAAAATTAAAAAAAAAACATGATACAGTAGTAACAGTTAACAGTTTTTGACACAAAGAATCATTTTTATAAGTCTGTTAAACTAAATATACAGTAGAGAGTTTAGTTACTCAAAAGGTCTTTGGCATTATATTTTGTATATTCATTGGTCAATGCTTAGAAACAATACTCTGGAATTTGCACATCTATTTGTGATGTATTGTGGGGTTTCTTAAATGTAGGTGTGTCTATACAGTCACCTTTATGTACATATCTATAGTGTTGTCTCATTTTATATTGACTTAGGGTTGAGCTGGGCTCTCGGGAAAGGATTCATCACGACTTTGTTCCTTCAAAGAGAGAAATCAAAAGAAAATCAGTTGAATGGATTATTTTCATCACCAAACTCGTCGTTTACATCATGTGAATTATGCTGTGTTTGCGCGTGTTCATGATCCCATATCTTACTCCAAAACATCCGTGGACTTCATCCGGCGGTAGTACTTGGCCAGTTTAACAGACAAAATAATGCTGGGAATCAGGAACATCATACACCAGCCCAAACTGAACCAAAAGGCGTTCTGATAACAGACAGAACATCGCATATAGCAGAAAGTCCACTGTTAAAGTTTCATTAGATGGAAACAACTAGCATTTAAAAGTCTATCCGCACTGTTAAAGGTAAACTAGGTTGGTAGAGCTAGTTACTGACTGAACAGATCTTACCAAACTTGCCACCAGGTGTTTACAGAGCAAACCTTCCGCTCTATCAACGGCTGCAGCTGCAGGCCCACAGCGACCCACCTGCCCTGTAATCTGACACACAACACAACAACATGACATCAGCAACACGCTTGTGTAGTGCTTGTCACAACTTTGTACCGTTGCAAAGAACAAATGTACATTTTGGATTACATTTAGATTATATTAGATTATAAAACCCACCGAATACATGGTATTATTGCAAATGTTTCGTAAAACATACATTATCATTACAAACTGTAAAAACAATTGTCTATATGATTGTAATGACAGTTATATTTGTGGAAGTATTAGCTACTATATCTTCATATATGGTCACATAATGATGAAAAAACAGGCATATTCAAAAATGCCAAATCTCATGCGGCTGTTAGAAGTTTTGGATAAGAAGAGTTAAATATATACCATTTGATTTGCCCAGGAAATATATGTTGAAAAGATTTCCAATTGACAGTCTATGAATGCCCTGCTTCCCTGCAAAACAACAGAAAATTATTATTATTATTAAATAACAATTATAACTATATAGAGAGTTTATTATTGTAATACATAATTGCTACTGTGATCGTGTGATTAATAACATCAGGCAACACTCACAGTTTTCACTATTTGTGATATGTTGTAGTTCAGAATGTCCTGAGCATAAGCAACTTTCTGAAGAACGTTCTCCACAGATCCCTAAACCATAAAGAGCAGAAAGACAATTGATTAAATATACTTTCAGAACTTAAAACAGTGATGCACATTCTGTTAAAAGGACAGTTCACCCAAAAATAAAATGACTGTCTTTATTTTACTGTCTTTATGTTTGCAAAAATATATAACTTTCTTCTGTGGAACCCAAATGGAAATGAATGTTATTGACTGAAAGCTTCAGCCACCATTTACTTTAATTTCAAATTTAGCAACAATATTCTTTAAAAAAAAATCTGTGTGCTCCACAGACAAGAGAAAGTCAAACAGGTTCAGAATGAGTTTGTTTTTTGAACTATCCCTCATTATTCAAACTTCAACCAAACAAAACTTTATTTCAAAACATACTCAAACAAAACTTCACTGCTTAATGTGCACTGTTAAAAACCGCAGGTTGGAGTTCTTGCAAGCCAAGCAGAATACAACAAAGAACTTAATATTACATAAGTTGCGGATGCTGTCTGGTCTATAAACAGTCTGGTATTTACTTACATTTATCTGTGATGCTGTTTCACTGAGTTTCTTAATGGTGGCATTTAGCTCGAGCTAGAAAGAAGAACATGATATTTGTCACACCAAACCAAAGCAACTTTACTAGTGGAGCAAACTAGTGGAGTGCTAAAAATAAACTTTTTGTTTATCTAGACAACTCTTTCCTTGAATAGTAACTATTTCCTTGAATAGTAATTTTAGGTTTATTTCAGATTCAATTTCTGGATATTGTTGTTTGTGATGTAACACACCAGCAAAGGCATGATGGTGGAAGTAACTGCAGCCTGGATGTTTCTCAGTTCTCTGGCTTCCCCAAGTAGCTGATCTCTGATGATTATGTTAGTCTGAAATACACAAGTGAAAATGATGCACCCCGATCACACTTAGAAGGGCTTGAGAACTTCACATGTATTCATGCTTTTATCCAAAGCGACTTACAGTGAATTCAATGTATACATTTTTTTTTATCAGTACTTGCATTCCCTGGGATCGAACCCACAACCTTTGCGTTGCTAACACAATGCTCACCTGTTTGGAAGCCATGTCATCCAATTTATCTGCAGATGAGCTCAGATTAGTCTGTGAAACATCACTGATCTGAAATACGAAAGAATACAAGTGTAAACAGTCTGATTAAGTACCAATTCCCATTTATTCAATTCAATTGGATTTGTTTTTATTAATCTAGATTTGACAATGAACGGTGAACCTGTTGTGTGATTCTGCTAAAGTTCATACTGCTGGCGCTGTCAGAGAAGTTGCGTAGCTGGGACTTTGTCTCAGAGTTGAGGATTGTGATGTTTGCTATGCTGATTTGTGCGTCTTCAAAGGACTGATAGATCTGCCCTGTGTACTGTTGAGAAAAACAGCATGTTGAGTCATTGTTAGTGTCCAGCGGTTGAAAGGGCTGATTGTTAATGTGTCAGTATAGTAAAGTAAAAATGTCTTACCCTTGAAATATTTAAAGTACTATTTAGGTCAATGGTCTCATTTAAATGCAGCGTGGTCCATAAAGGTTTATTCATTTGACAATCACTAAGAAAAAGAAATTGACCTTTGATTTATATTGGACAAATAATGCAAATTTTAATGCAAACATTCAAACAATCATCATCAAACAATGCTGTGTTGCATGACTTACCTGTACACATCAGCAATCTTCAGGTTTGTTTTCAAATTCAGACTGTTAGACAGTACAGCTAATGGACTGAATCCTGTGTCAACAATCTGATAAAACACACAAGCTGTTACTTCAGCTAATAATTTAGCATATGATGTATCCTACGATATAAAACATCATCAGACCAGCATGATTACACTAAAACGTATGTTTTACTGTAAAGTACCAGGAAGCCATTTAACATTTGGCAACAAAGTCTGGAATACCTGGATGAGTTCCCGGCTCTGCCATGGTTTACAAACAAGGGTGTAACTATTCCCGCCTACCATGAGAAGCACCAACACCACAATCATAAAGATCCAGGAAACCAGGAAGCTGAAACCTACTCCTCTAAAATGACACAAGAGGAAATAAATGTGGCTACATTGACATATTTTGATTGTATATCACAAAGAATGCAATACAACAACGATACCATTATGATGAACACGCAGGTCGGCAGGCGGGTTTGTACTTACACCATGAAGAAAATTCCTCCACAGTTGGATGTGCAGGAACGTTCAGTGGGGTCATCATAAGGATTCAGACCAACTGCCCCCATCAGCAGACCCAGAAGATTACAGACCACCACCAGCAAAATCACGCAGCTCAGAACCAAGCCAACAATTCGGCTGCATACAAACAAAACACGGTTTTCGCTTTGAACGCAAGGTTGTGAATATTAAGCATCACAGTCTTTATGTAGACTATATATTTTATGTAACTATGTTGAGTTAGAAGAGCATAATAACCCGTTCTATCCTGTATAAAGATCGTTATCAATGTTTAACATTGATAGTGGACACAAACTAGTCAACAAGGCCAAGAATAATAGAAAATGAAAGACACAAATGGGCAAGTACCTGAATTTACTGGACTGCTCTATAGTTGGAGAAATCTCAGAAATAGATGTTTGCACTATAGTCAATGGGCTTGAGATGTTCTCCAAGACATTAAGAGGAAGGTCTTTAGTCACGCCTGAGATCTGGTTCTTCAAGTAACTAAGTTCCAACAGGGCCGCTTTGAAGAACAAAAGACATGCACAACTGTCAGCAAATAATACATACAAGACTCAGATGTACAGTCTATATCCTTTCATTACACAACCATTAGGGTAGGGTAGGCAGTTTCAGAGGGGTTAGCGATAGCAACCTAGCTCTGAAAGCATAAGATCCCACCCTCGCTTCACATAGCTCTCCAAAGCCACACCCCCTCCAACACATGAACGCATACATAGTTTGACAGTCAAAGTAAGACATCCTATCACTGCATTCAGACCGAATGCAATGATTGGATGAACATTTTATGGTCCTGTGCTCTTCACATGAAAATATATTTAGTGATTGTTATCAGGACGTGAATAGATTTTAACAAAATATGTTTCTGAGAAAAAGTTAAAACACTTAAATTTAAGTGGAGACTTTAAGTGAAGAAACATAAACGGGTTAATTGATCTCAATGGTTGC
>JAZGTK010009823.1:0-16913 GCA_036877625.1 Ambastaia sidthimunki | reverse complement strand
TTCACCTGATCACCTTTACGCACATCACCTGTGAAGGTAAAGCACATCACTGCACAAAGGTGGCTTGTGCGATGACTTAATAAATGGTCATTTCTTATGGGGGCTAATAATAATGTCCCTGGTCATTTTAGCTTTTTCTTACATAACAATGTTTTGGTGTGCAAATATAAATATTTTGGTCCTTCTAACAAAAAATAGTATGTTCAGAAATGCTGTGTTAAAAATTCCTTGCTCTGTTAAATAGGTACTTGGGGATATCTTGAGGAAACTTAATTTCATAGGGGGGCTAATAATTTTGTACTTAACTGTATATTGTAACTAATGAGAATTTAGTTAAGCTTAGATAAGTCAACGACCAGATAGAATAGATAGAAAAATTTAGTATATAGTAAATAATATGTATACAGTACATTAGAAACAGACGTGTAAACAGTAAGTACAAACACGTGCATGAACGTGTAGTCAGACAAAATACGGCAATATGACAAACGGATCTCTAGAAAATATGGGACAGTAATAGAAATGTGACAGGTGGTAAAAGGTGGTGATCATGGATTTTTTTATTAGGTTTGTCAATTTTTCACTAGACAAACACATTTAGTACAAATTGTTGCATTTTGTGACCATTGTTCTTTTTCTTTTTTTGGTGACATTTTTTTTAAGGTTCAGTTATTTTGTCCATTGTGACTCACAATAGCCATATCCATGTGATCAGCCTCTATTACCAAACATATAGCTCAAGTTTGCTCCAGATCACTCAATGCATGCATAAGATATGAGCCACTTCCTGTTACATTTATTGGAGTAAATTTATTTAAACACCACTTGAGATATCAAAAATGCATTCAAAATTTTGTGATTATGATCAAGTTCAAAGGTGCAGTGGCTGGTCAGTCCCAAGCGGGCAAGATTGCAATTTCATTCAGGCCTGCGAGGATGATGCAATGTCAGTCAGAGCATCAGAGGGCGCACTGCTTCTCTCTGAGAACGACTCCCCCCTCTGACCGTGTTGTGTCCAGTGCATGCACTGCGCATCTATCTGGAATGCACAAAGAACGTTAGACGCTCTGACCAGCTCTGTTTGCTTTGGAGGTCAGCAGAAGGGGGAGGTTTCAAACAGAGGTTGGCCCTTGAATTGTGGAGGCCATTACCATGGCCTATTAAGAGCCAGGGTATCAGGGCGCACTCCACTAGAGAAGTTGTGTCCTCCTAGGCTCTGGCTAGGGTGCCTTGCTAACAGACATATGCAGAGCTGCGGACTGGGCCAAACCCAACACCTCCGCGTGGACCTGGTTATGACCCGTGTACTGCAGGGAGACTAAGAAAATGACTAAGCAAATGAGTGGGTGTATAGTTTGCTCCTGTGCCTCTCCCCTCTTCCGAGGTGATAACGTGCACCAATCCGTTCTATTTGCAGTCATTTTCTAGCACCTCCAGTGGACTTGGCAGAGGAGTTGTCTAGTAGGCCTGGTACTTGTGTGCATCATCATCAGCACAAGGTGCTCCAGACATGTGGATTCCCCATGCCTGGGTAACCCTGTATGTTGTATAGTCCACAGGTCAGGTTCCCTTATGGTGAAACCATAATTGGAAACATACTAAACTAGAGGTATTTTGTATAGCATGGAAGGAGAGTATTTCAAACTACAGAAAGGCCTTAAAAAGCTCCAGATCTGCCTACTTTTTAAATCTTTTAGATGAAAATAAACACAACCCTAGATATTTATTTACTATAGTGGCTAAATTAACCAAAAATAAAGCATTAACTTCATATTTCATACCAGTGATGATTTTATGAATTTCTCAATTTAAAAACAGATACAGTCAGAGGAAATATCATAAACATGCAAATGCCTGCAACACCATTGGAATGATGAAGACATATCATAATTTGCCCAAGGAACAACTCCAATCACATGTTCAGTGTGATACGTTCAGTAATACTGATAAAACATCAATAAAGTTATGCCATTAATAAAGCTAAAATAGAAATTTGCATTTGGTTGAAAAAATAATGCATTAAACTAATTTAGAAATTGTTTTTAAGATATCTTAAATAAAAAATAAAAATGTAGTATGACTTAATATGACGTAAGCATGTGTTTGCATGAAGTAGAATGTTAGCACTATTTAGCATGATGTATTATTGTGCTAAAATGTTCATGATAGATATATTGAAATATGGCTTATTTATGATGCTATGCAGTTGTTGGGGTGCTCTAAATGGTTGCTAGGGTGTGGCTAGGAAGTTGCCAGGGCAATACCTAAAGCTTACTGACAGACAGAGTCAACCAAGCCCATCCACGTCTTTACAATATTCTAATGTTGAAATATGGCTAATTTAATCACATTGCTGCTAGGGCGTAGCAGTTAAAAGGGTCAAACTTATAGACTGACAGAGCCAACTCCCATGTCTCTATGATTTTCTGGTGCTTGGATACAGCTCATTCATGTTGGTTACTAGGGTGCTCTAAATGGTTGCTAGGGCATGGCTGGACAGTTTTCATTGTGATAATTAAATTTTTTTTGCTAGTCTGAGTCAAAAGAGGCCACTTGTCTCTATGATGTTCTGATGCCTCTCACCTTTTTCAGTGGCAGTCAGTGGAGTGGTTGCTTGGGTACTGTAACTGGTTGCTAGGGCATGGCTATGAAGCTCAAATGTCATCATTTGTTGCTGCCTTTGCTTTGCAAGCACCACTAATAAGTATGCAAGAGAATAATAGGGATGTTTTGCTTCATAAGCACCAGTATCTAGGCAAAAAGCAGCATACATTACGTTTAATTGTTTACAGTAAAAGATGCTAAGAGTACAGTAAAAATGTTGAAAGAGATGTTATGTATAAACAATATCAGTTTTTATTTTATTTGTAATGAATTTTTTTAAAGCATTATTTATGTACAATGTCAATGTTTCTTTTCTCTTGCCCTGCCTACGACTCTTCGATATTTGGTGCTACCAAATGAAAGGCTGGAGTCTGGAGCCATGCAAAAGTATTAATAAAATGTGTCAATAAGTAAAATTGTGCACAGAAATGTTTAAATTGTGCACAATATCTGTGTCGATTTTAGGTATAACTGTATATTATGGCCCTATATTAAATTATCAACATTTTTAAACCAAGGTACTTAAAAAAATCTATGGTATAACCATGGTAGATGCTAAAAACATAACATAAAAATATAATGTAAACATAAGGGGAAAAAAATCAGTTCTTAATTATTCTGTTATCTGTACTATATATCCATAACCTACCATTGGCCTTTTTAAAGAGCTCAACAGCATCTGGATTTAAAGCCAGCAGTCTCTGAGCCACCTCAATAAGCGAGACTAGAATCTTCCTTAGTTCTGTCTGAAACTGATGGAAAAAAAACAAATGTAAAATAATATATTCTGAAATTAAGGTATTGCAATTTATAAAGAAAGTGAACAGACTTACATCTCTGATGTTGTGCTGAGTTACTGTACGGTCAGTGTTTCGAGTGGACAGATTTGCTGTGGCTTTGAGGATAGTGTCTTTATCTGGAGCTTTGTTCTCTTGCTTCTTCTGTCAGTAAACACAAATACCGTTTAATTTTATAGAATCACAGTTTTTGAACTGTAATGCATTAAAAAACACATTAACAGGTTAAAATGGGCTAAAATGAATAACAAGCAAGGGTAGTTATGGACATCATATACCTTCTCTTCAGCAGATATGTCAGCCATTTTTGGTGGAGCCGGTGGTGGTCTTTTATTTATCAATAACAAACAATCTAAAAATAAATTTTTGTATGTCAACGTCTTAATTTCCTGCCAATAATATATGTAAAACACTGTAAAACAAGAGTTTACAACGTAAACTTTTGATACAACAGACAGTATAAATACCTTTATCTTTGAGATTTTCCTCAGCAACCGTTTTGGATTCTGTGAGAACTCTTTCTGTGGCAGCATGAATGAGTTTATGATGTGTAAGAGTTTTAGGGTCCTCTAGACTTCCATGGACATACTATTTAGGAGGACAAATAATAGTTTTAAGTGTTAAATTTTTACACCCACCAAAGACAGAACAGTAGCCTAACAGAAACAGGTAATGTAAATGTAAAGGTAATTTAGTTTTACAATATTTACACATTTACTACATAAAAATTACATCGTCAAAAGTCAACTCATAGCTTATATGGTGCCACCTGCTGAAGTGATCATGAACACATGCCTTTGGGTCACAATCTGCCAATCAAATGCTTAGAAGTTTACATTAAAATCTGTCCGCTTACTTTATAAAACACAGACGTGTATATTTATTACATGTGCATGTATACAGTAAGACTGTCAGCAAGTTATTGTCTGTTCCCAGAAGGTAAACTGTATGTCCCAGTAAGACATTAGTACAGTATAGCCACAAAAATGGAGGTGACGGACTAGATTGCTAAATTATAAATAGCATCATTTTGTCTCGTCTGGTAGTTACTAAAAATACTTGGCAATGACTCTGAAAATGTAGCCGGGCCTGTCCTGCCCGAGTCGGCTAACAGTGCAAGCTAACCGTTTACAGCTTGAAAAAGTGGCAGGTTTTTTATACATACATGCTTCAAGCATTTTTCTTTAAGTTTTTCTATAGTGGTATCGTCCGTGACTTCCTCCAGCCACTCCGATCCTTCCATTGTACAGACGTGGACTTTCACCACTTTGCCTGCGAAGATCTTCTCCTCTTGCACGAACATTGCAACAGCAGCGACAACAAAACTGCAGCACACCCCGATGAAGACACTCCGCAAGCCCGCTGCTACAGCCCGGAAAACCCTGGCTAGCTGCCCTCTTCCCCGCTTAAACCTGTCCTGGCAACAGAGACCAGCTTAAGACCTCACTCGATCATTTTTGGGCAATCTGTACTGACATGATATATACAACAGAAAAAAATCCTCAGAGCTCGCAGCAGTAGCATGAACGCTTGCCTGGTTGACACCTGCAACGCGATATCGACAGCAGTAAGTCTGCAGAAGTGCGCATGCTTAAGGTTGTTTGATGTAATTGGTGGATGTTAAGATATGTGAAGATGCGTCCCTCTACGGATGTACAAATCGGTCCATCGTGGGAGCAAAATAGGATAACCAAGCAGATTGTGAGTACTGAATGTGAAGTGTAATTTTACGTTAAAAAATAGCAATTACAGTGTTTTTAAATGACACCGAGTTTAGTGTTTACCTAATATAATTATGATTTTGCAAGGACTGTTATTATTATGTGTAACATGTATCTTGTCAAATTGTTTAACAGTAACCTTTTGCATCGATGAATTCCTTTATAATAATAATGTGCATAACACATTCATAACCTATAATAATGTAAATTTTGAATACTTTAAAAGTCTTTTTCAATTATTGTTGTATTCATGTAATACAATAATGTTTCTCCTCTAATTCTTAGTGGTTTTAAAATAAATATAGGTTTCTTAAGGCTTGTTACAACATTTTCTACTTAACAATTTTCAACAAACAATTTCTACTTAAATAGCAGGTCAAATAAATAATTCCTTCAGTCCTTAAGTCAGAAACTGATTCCAAAAGGTGAGCTGTGTATACAAAATCTGATATTTATACATTACTAACTGTGTATTAACTAAAGCAGCAACAACAGACTGAAGTGAGGAGTTTGTTATGTGAATATGCACCAGTTTTAAATATTAAATTAAATATCAGATAAATTAATTATTAGATTAATTAATTAATTAACTAAACGCTTAATTAAAGAGTTTAAGTGTGATCAAAAAATGTCAAAAAGACATGATGATCTGCTTGTGCTTTTCTAGATATGATGTCAAATAGGTAAAAACTTATATAAACTTGCACAACGGGAAGTTTCAAAAGTAACTAGATAGTAAAGTTTAAGGACAAACTTTATGTTGTTATTAATATATTGTTAATGTTTTAACAATCTAGAATGATGCTGGCACATTTTAGCATGGTGTTAGCATGTTCTAACATTAATTAGAATGATGCTAGCATGTTTCAGTGTGGTTGGTCATGTGACTCTTTGTAAAATTATTTGTAAAATTCCTTTAATGTAAGTCAATGGCAAAGTGGACCTGTTTGGAAGCCCGCTATAAAAATTCAGAAATATATTAAGAAGTAGCAACACAATTGGAAACACCCTGAATGTCTGTGGAAAATTTGGTGGGTGTAGCTTGAAAGCTGTAGGAGGATTTAAAAATTGGGGTCTCAGAATAATAATAATAATAATAATAATAACAGGCCTAAGTACAATAACGATATGTTGGCTTTTTCACTGGTTTGAAATACTTTAGGTCTGACATTCTCTAACACAATGCAGACTAGTTTAACGTTTTAGTATGTTAAAGTTTTAACAATCTAGTAAGATTTTATCATGTAAATTTTATCAAGATTTTATTTTATTATTTTATGCTAAAGCATGATGATAACACGTTTTAGCATTCCATTAGCATCAATTAGCATGATGTTAGCATGCTTTAGCGTGATCCTAGCATGTTTTAACATGCTGCTAGCACAGTTTATAGCATGATTTTAGTATATTTTAGCATGATGCTAGCATGTTGCTAACATGATTTAGCATGATGTTAATATGTTTTAGCATGATGTTAGCACAATTAGCATTATGCTAACACATCACATTTTAGCATGGTGCTAACACATTTTACCAACAATTAGCATGATGCTAGCACATTCTATTATGATGTTAGCACATTTCCTTCAATGTAAGTCAATGGCAAATCAGACCTATTCGGAAGCCCACTACGAAAACTTCGAAAATCCGATATATATATAGCAACCAGAGTGGGAACACCCTAAAGCTCTGTGGAAAATTTGGTGAGTGTAGCCTAAAAGCTGTAGAAGCTACAGTCAGAAACTTGGGGTCTCAGAATAACAATAATAAGCCAACAATAACAAGTTTAATAGCTTTTTCAAGCCAACCTAATAATAATAATATGCTAGTACATTTTTAACATAATGCTAACAAGCCTTAACATAATGTTAGCATGTTTTAGCATCAATTAACATGATGTTAGCATGTTGTAGCATTAATTAATATTATGCTAGCACATTTTTTTTAAAATGATGCTAACATGTTTTGGTGTGATACTAGCATGTTTCAATGTGGTCATGTGACTCAAATCTTCCTGTAAGTAAGTGGGGGAATTACAGTCAGAATATCGAGGTCTCAGAATAATAATAATAATAATACGTTTAAACAGAATAACAATATGTTGGCTTTTTCAAGCCAAATGACTTTCCAATATGCCCCAAAGTGCACAGTATTTGTAGTTTAAATTTATAAATTTGTGATTAAATTCATTTTCAAAGTTATTGTTCAGTTTATACTGCACCCCATAAACATGTACATGTACATATTTAATGTACATATTAAAATATTCAGTTGTATAAAATAATTATTCCTAGTCGCTTTGGATAAAAGCGTCTGCCAAATGAATAAATGTAAATGTAGTTTTTGACCTCCATTGCCAAGAAGATCATACAAATTAATAATTAAAGAAGACCTAGAGTCAAAATCTGTTTTTTCTTGTCTTGTCAAAAAACGGCACTATATTCGCCTTCAATAACACAGGAAAAGTTCTAGACATTCTGAACCACTCCATTGTATATAAATTTATGTTTTAGAAATGTGTGAAAATAATCTGCATACATCCGCCCTCCCGCGTCTTATATGGTTATTACAGCAGTGACGTCGTGAATTTCAAGGCAAAATGGCAAGTCGCGTTCCTAGGTGTGCTGCTGTCCCTGGCTGTACAAGTGGTGTGCAAACTTTTCATTACCTCACCACCGAAAGAAATGGCTGTGATGCATGGCTACTGTTTATTTTTAATCAGATTCCCACAACATTTAATCACAGATTATTACTTTGCTCATTTCACTTCGGGCAGTTTTACAAACCTGCCGGCTTCTCCCAGCATGTGATGCTAGTGCATGGTGCTTGGTCCATTTGCTGTGTGGCCTACATTAAGAAAAGGTAATACTCAATCTATTAGACTTCCATAGGCCATAAACATGAAAATATTGGTAAGTACTAAGATGTATTTGTACATCTGTATGGAATTGCATAGTGTTAGCACCTGTTGTATTTCGCGGGAACATACATTTTCTCTCTGTGGGCATGCATACACAGTTTCCACATGAGCACCTGGTGAGTGATGAATGGACAATGATAAATCTGTTTTCTACCCCTATACAAAGGTTGGTCTAAAGCGATTAGCCTGTGCAGTCGTCTTACTACCCTGTATTTGAATGTTCTCTTTGAGTGTTATTCATTATGGCAGTGACCTGTTGTTACGTCTGAGGTTCCCGCACCGCCTCCTCCTGGCTGTCAGCGGGACCCGTCGCCTGAATATTGAGTTGGTATTAAACTACATTTCCCATGGGTCAACTGCCAGGGGCCGACCACGCCCCTTGTTACACACCTGCAATCAATCTGTTCATCAGGACTCTTGTGTATTTAATGTGCTCACAAACTCTATGCCAGTGCAAAGTCTTGTTTTTCTCATGGTGACATTTCTGAGCGTTTTCCCTGTTTGATATCTCTGGTTATTACCCTGGTCTGTCCCTCGATTACGATTGTCTGCCGCCTACCCTATTTACCTGGACTGTTTATTGGATTATGTTTACTGCCTCGATCTCTGCCTGTTTTACGGATTACCCTTTGTCTGCTGCCTGTCTCGAACTTCGCCTGTCCCACGACTCTGATTCTGGTTTGCCTCTGCCATTACTGTTTGCTACTGTTGACCATTGCCTGTTTATACTGTAAATCTTTAATAAAGCTGCACATGGATCCTACTAGTTTCACGTGTCCGTTACAGAAGACTTTGCCACAGCAAGATCCAGCAGCGATGGATTACTTCTCTTCCGGACTAGCAGCTCATCATTCTCAGATCAGCCATCTGACCACCGGAACCGAGGAGTTAACAAAGAAGCTAGAACAGCTAACTTTGTTACAATCTGAGCGTTCCTCACTAGCAGTTGGAGCGGTAGCATCTGTCCCAGTAGCCTCCGCTAACCACACTCTGTGCCTCGCTTTCCCAGAAAAGTTCAACCTGCCAAATGTAGCCCTGCCAAATGTAAAGGTTTCTTGTTGCAATGTTCCTTGTTTATTGAACAACTCTTTTGTACCCCACAGATGCCAGTCGTATTGCATTTATCTGTTCTTTACTGTCTAGAAAAGCGCTGGATTGGCTACATCAACATGGCGGCCAGAGGGCTCCATGTTACTGGTCCTCACCCAGGGAAAACAAACGGCAGCTGAGTATGCTTTAACATTTCGTACTCTCTCCTCTCAAACTAACTGGACTGAGGATTCTTTAAGATTACTCTTTCAGTTGTGCTTCTACTGTGGTCAGGCTGGTCATCAATGCTCAAATTGCCCTATTCACCCTGCTGCTCACAAGTCTGCGGTGAGTACAGAACCTGTCACTAACACCATGGAGATATCTGTCACAATTTCATACAATAATGTTGCTGTCACTATTCAATCCTTCATTGACTCAGGAGCTGAGGGAAATTTCATGTCTTGTTCACTAGCTGAGAGAATGCAACTTGAACTAACTCCATGCTCCTTGTCCCTTACTGTAGAGGCAGTAGATGGTCATGCAATCAGACCAGGAGATTCTGTACGACTCACTCCGTTACTACAATTAAACATTGGTGCTCTCCATTCTAAAAATATCCAGTTTTACTTTATACCCACAGTAACTCAGGATCTAATCCTGGGGATGCCATGGCTAAAGCCCCATAACCCTGCTATATCCTGGAGAGAGGCCAAGATCTTAAAGTGGGACGTGTCATGCTTCCAACGATGTCTAAAGAAGGTAACCAAGACCACTTCCCAAGTTATGCCAGTGATTCAGAAAGAGGCAACTAAGACAACTATTCCCCCTGAATACCATGATCTCCTAGAGGCTTTTGATTAGGTAAAGGCAGCTCAATTACCTGCTCATTGAGCTACTGACTGTGCTATAGATCTTGTTCCAGG
Source organism: Ambastaia sidthimunki (assembly GCA_036877625.1). NCBI lineage: Eukaryota > Metazoa > Chordata > Actinopteri > Cypriniformes > Botiidae > Ambastaia > Ambastaia sidthimunki. Next base: position 6,916 of record JAZGTK010009823.1, on the reverse strand, counting down.
TTCCATCCCACCTAGAGGGAGAATCTTTCCCTTATCACAGAGTCCCAAGCCATGAAAGATTACATCCAGGAAGAACTAGCTAAAGGTTTTATTCGACCATCCAATTCACCAGCTTCAGCAGGCTTCTTCTTTTTCAAAAAGAAAGATGGGGTCTGCCTCCATGTATCGACTATCAAGCTTATAACGACATTACTGTAAAGTACAGATATCCACTCCCTCTTGTACCTGCAGCTCTGGAACAACTCAGGCAGGCCAAGTTCTATACCAAGCTCGATCTGAGGAATGCATACAATCTGATCCGTATCAGAGAGGGTGATGAATGGAAGACGGCGTTCTCCACAGCATCTGGTCACTACGAATATCTTGTCATGCTATTTGGACTGGCTAATGCCCTATCAGTATTTTAGTCTTTTATGAATGACATTTTCAGAGACATTTTGGAGCGCTGGGTAATTGTATACATTGACGATATACTAATCTTTTCCAATACCCTTTCAGAACACATCTCTCATGTCAGAACCGTTCTTAAGCATCTGATCCAGTTTCACCTGTACGTCAAGGAAGAGAAATGTGAGTTTCATACTACCAGTACCACATTCCTTGGATACGTTATCAGTCATGATAACGTTATCACTGATGGTGTCACGATGGACGACCAAAAAGTATCAGCTGTTTTGAACTGGCCTACACCCCGCACAGTGAAGGAATTACAGAGGTTCTTGGGTTTCGCTAACTACTACAGGAGGTTTATTCGGAATTATAGTCTGGTTGCTGCTCCTTTAACTGCTCTTACCAAGTCCAAAAGTTCAAGAATTTCCTGGGGCCCTGCTGCTGAACAAGCCTTCAAAACACTCAAGGCCAGGTTTACGTCTGCACCAGTGTTACATCATCCTGATCCTGGGAACCCTTTCATCATTGAGGTGGATGCTTCAAGTACTGGAGTAGGAGCAGTCTTATCTCAACGTTCTGGGTCACCAGCTAAGATCCTTGTGCATACTTCTCAAAGAAATTAAGTCCAGCCGAACGTAACTACGATGTGGGCAACAGGGAATTACTAGCCATCAAGCTGGCCCTAGAAGAATGGCGTCATAGTTAGAGGAAGCTAAACATCCATTTCTTGTCCTTACTGACCACAAGAATCTTGAGTACCTGAAATCCGCTAAGAGGTTAAACCCACGACATGCCAGGTTGGCTTTGTTCTTTACCAGATTTAATTTTACTGTGTCCTATCATCCAGGCTCCAAGAATGGGAAGGCATACTCCCTGTCCAGACAGGACGAAAAGGAAGAGACTAATCTCGATCCAGAACCCATTCTATCACAGCGAATTCTGTGTGCTCCAGTACATTGGGATATAGTCACTGAAATTCAAGCCCTCAACGAAGGTGAGAACATTCCTGTTGAATGCCCCAATGATATGTTGTTTGTTCCTGTTCCCCTCAGAGAAAGAGTTCTCAAGATGTTCACAAAAGAGATCTCAAGAGTTCACAAAAGTCCAAGTTCCGGTCACCCAGGGATTGCTGCAACTATTAACCTGCTGCAGAATCGATTTTGGTGGGAATCTACGAAATCTGATATTTCAAGTTTATTCAAGCCTGCTCCGTTTGTCAAATATCCAAAACTCCCAGACATCTGCCCTCAGGTCTGCTCCAACCATTACCCGTGCCTCAAAGATCCTGGTCACACATCGCCCTAGATTTTATCACTGATCTGCCCAACTCCTCAGGTAACACCACAATATTCACCATCATTGATCATTTCTCCAAGGCATGCCATCTAATACCCTTACCTAAACTGCCCACGTCATTTGAGACTGCTGAACTATTATGTAATTTTATGTAATTATGTAATTTGTTTCTATGGTCTTCCTGAAGACATTTACACAATTTACCTCCCATGTATGGTCAACCCTGTTCAAAAGTCTTAACGTGAATATCAGTCTCACTTTAGGTTATCACCCCTAATCCAACGGCCAGACGGAACGACTAAACCAGGAGGTGGGTCGTTTCCTACAATCCTACTGCCACCAACATCAACAGGACTGGCATAGATATATCATGTGGGCTGAATACGCCCAGAACTCTTCAATAAAGCCTGCTACTGGTCTGACACCTTTCAAGTGCATTCTAGGATTTTAACCCCCATTATTCTCATGGTCTGGAGAACACACAGAACTTCCTGCAGTTAACGAATGGCTACGTCGCAGTGGGGAGACCTGGGATCAAGCTCATCAACACCTTCTCCATGCGGTTCATTGCCAGACTCAACAGGCCAATGCCCACAGACAACCCAACCCAAGCTATGAGCCAGGCCAGTGGGTCTGGCTAGCCACGAAAAATCGACGTATGAGACTCCCATCCAAGAAGCTCAGCCCCAGGTATGTTGGCCCTTTCAAAATTATACGCCAAATTACCCCTGTATCATTCCGTTTGGACCTCCCTGCTAATTACCGCATATCCCCTACTTTTCATGTATCTCTTCTGAAACCCGCTGAGGGTTTCAAGAATGGGAAGGCAGACTCCCTGTCCAGACAGGATGAAAAGGAAGAGACTAATCTCAATCCAGAAACCATTCTATCACAGCGAATTCTGTGTGCTCCAGTACGTTGGGATATAGTCACTGAAATTCAAGCCCTCAACGAAGGTGAGAACATTCCTGTTGAATGCCCCAATGGTATGTTGTTTGTTCCTGTTCCCCTCAGAGAAAGAGTTCTCAAGATGGTTCACGAAAGTCCAAGTTCCGGTCACCCAGGGATTGCTGCAACTATTAACCTGCTGCAGAATCGATTTTGGTGGGAATCTACGAAATCTGATATTTCAAGTTTATTCAAGCCTGCTCCGTTTGTCAAATATCAAAAAAACTCCCAGACATCTGCCCTCAGGTCTGCTTCAACCATTACCCGTGCCTCAAAGACCCTCAAAGACATTCCGTTTGGACCTCCCTGCTAATTACCGCATATCCCCTACTTTTCATGTATCTCTTCTGAAACCCGCTGAGGGACCGGGAGGACAGCTGGAGGAAGGGGCCCAGGCGCAGACCCCTCCCATCCTGGTGGACGGAGAGGAGGCTTACCGAGTGAAGGAGTTTTAATAAAGCTGCACATGGATCAATAATAATAGCATTCAATAATAATAAACTTTTGGCCTAATTATGCTGTCATGCTAATATTAATCCTTGACTTTACATTGTGGCTCAAATCTATTTGAAATAGTTCTGTTTTTGTTTTGAACGGAGCCAACAGTGGCAGATGCGCACCGTTAGCCCAAGATTAACACCCAAACCTGAAGCCTCTGTTCATAAACAGTATTTACATTAGACTACAGTTAGTATTTATTCTTAATTCATGATGATGCAAAGGATTAATGTCCAAATGGGTGTAGTGTGCTATAACTTGATTATGACGGGGGAAACTTTGTGGGCAAGTAATGGTGAAAGCGTTCAAAGAAACATTCCAAATAACTTACCATTTAGAAACATTTAAATCCAGCCTTTGCTGAACTGGTTCTTCCTCCAATTCAGTGTCCTCCTCCATATAAGAAGCTGGCTCAAACATATAAGGCTGAATCTGTGCATGACCCATAGCTGTAAAAAGTTGGTCCGTATATGTTCAGAAGCCGGGTGATGACATCACATAATCATTCTTTTGAGTAGCAGTGAAGGCAGCCAATCAGCGTGAAATGCTTGCATTTCATAATGAGAATCAGAATTTGCTTTATTTATATTATTAAGTGGGTGTAAGCACAAAAGGAATTTGTTGTGGTTTTATATAGCTCTTGGTACATAAAAGACATACACATGAGAACATGAAAACAGGGAGAACAATAAGTAAGTAATGAGAAAATGAAATAAACTATAGTAATAATAATAATGTATACATTTGAAAGATCTATGTACAGATCGTTTACAGTATATATGCGTTTACAGTATATATACAGCTGTATAAATAAAATAATATGCATGTGTGTTTACATAGTATAGAGAGGTGGTGATTAGGTGTGAAACTGTAACAATTATGTGCTTAGCTGTTTAAACTGGTGATGGCATTGGGGAAAAAACTGTTTTAATGCCTAGATGTTCTGATGGGCAGAGATCTGTAACGTCTGCCTGAGGGGAGAAGTGCGGACAGGTTGTGGCTGGGGTGAGAGGGGTCTGTGATGATGCTACCTGCCCGTTTCTTAACTCTGAAGTTGTACAAGTCCTGAAGGTTGGGCAGGTTAACACCAATTATCCTTTTAGCTGTCCTCACGGTCCGCTGCAGTCTTCTATCTGATTTGGTGGCTGACCCAAACCAAACCAGTAATAGAAGAGCACAGAACCGATTCGATGACAGCTGAGTAAAACTGTGTCATCTGTGCTTGTGGCAGGTTGAACTTTTTCAGCTGATGTAGAAAGTACAAGCTCTGCTGGGACTTTTTCACAATGGAGTCTATGTGATTGTCCCACTTCAGCTCCTGAGAGATTGTAGAACCCAGGAACCTAAATGACTCCACTGCTGTCACAGTGCTGTTCATGATAGTGAGTGGGGGGAGTACAGGGGGGCTTCTCCTGAAGTTCACTGTCATCTCTACTGTTTTGAGCGTATTCAGCTCAAGGTTGTTTTGACCACCATACAGCCAGATGCTCGACCTCTTGTCTGTAAGCAGATCTGTCGCCATCCTGGATAAGACCAATGACAGTGGTGTCATCTGCAAATTTCAAGAGTTTGACAGATGGATCTTTAAAGGTGGAGTCATTAGTGTAGAGGGAAAAGAGCAGTGGAGAGAGCACACATCCCTGAGGAGCTCCAGTGCTGATATTGCGGGTGTTGGATGTGAGTTTACCCAGTCTCACTTGCTGCTGTCTGTCTGTCAGGAATCTGATAATCCATTGACAGAGAGTGGTGGGCACGGAGAGTTGTGTCAGTTTGTACAGGAGAGTTTCCGGGATGATGGTGTTGAAAGCGGAGCTGAAGTCCACAAACAGGATCCTTGCGTAAGTCCCTGGTTTGTCCAGATGTTGGAGGATGTAAATGCAGTCCCATATTGACTGCATCATCCACAGACCTGTTTGCTCGGTAAGCAAACTGCAGAGGGTCCAGTAATGTCTTTCAAGTAGGCTAACACCAGTCTTTCAAGTGACTTCATGACCACCGATGTTAAGGCAACAGGTCTGTAGTCATTTAGTCCTATTATTTTTGGTTTCTTGGGTACAGGGATGATGGTGGAGCTTTTAAAGCTGGACGGGACTTTAATGAGGTTGCCAGTTAAGCCCTAAGGGTGCCAAAAATGTGCAAAATTACGCGTTAAAAATGCCCTACCCTAAGATCATTTTTTTAAAAGAGGTTTTTAGGTAGCTTCTGAGGCATTACAGATTCAACCAAAGTTCTATTCTCTCTATGTCACATCACAGAACAAGAATCATACCCCGTTCAACAACTCTAGGTCCCCTTTAAGTTCTTTTAATGCTTTTAATCTCATGCAGTAATTATGTTCCATAACCAATCACTGTTATGTTTGTAATACTTGTCTGTATGTATATATCAATATGTACATGTACATTGATGGCATTTCACTTTTGTTTTTGATATATAAATTAAAAATATATATATTTTTGAAGGTTTTAATTAAAATACAATTATTAGTTTTTTTAAAACTTCCGCTTCACCCTCAGAACATCTATTAGACAAATGCTAATTTTGTAGAATTTTTTCTTCCCAGTAAAATTCAACAAAATTTTGTTAACATCATCATCAGTTTTTTCACCAACAAAAAAAGATAAACAGGGATAAACAATAAGACAACCCCTCTGCTTCAGAACTCATAATTTTGCCATAGATCTTATTGAATAAGATCTATATTATTGGCAATATCTTATTGGCAAATCTTATTGAAGCCAGAATTTAAAAATTGTTTTAGTTGTTATTTTAGGTAAAATATTAAATGTTTGATCAATCTGGTTGGGTCAGTCTGTCTTTAGTAAGGAAAATCCCCAAGTACTTGATTAATGTGCCTATTTTTCACAAACCCATTTTGTTTTTCACCAGTTACATTGTTAAGACCAGATTTTAACAGAGTTGCAAAAATTAAATCAAGTAATTTATAATCAACATTTAAGAGTGATATTGGTCTCCGGTTCTTAATTAAAAACGGATCTTTAGCAGTTTTGGGGATAAGATAAATAATTCCCTGCTTCATTGTGGGAGTCATCTCTCTTTTTTGTATAAAGATATATCAGAATTACATAATTGTTTAAAATGCTCATTAATACCTAAAATCTTTAAATAAATATTCAAAATAAAATCATCACTGTTACGTCCAAGGAAGTATTTTTCTTTTTCTCCCTGTTTCTTTCTCTCTCTCTCTACCTGCCCATAAGCAGGAGGTAATGTCTGCCACCTGATTCCAATGATTGGTGATCTGATGTGAGTGCTGGAGGAAGGGAAGCTGTGAGGATTTAAGCAGCACCATTGCTTAGCGCAGTATGTGTGTGGAGGCTGCATCATGAGACTTTTGTTCTTACCCTATAGAGCTTTATTAGTTGTTTTGTATTTTGTGGATTAATTTCTTTATAGTGTTCTTGTGTTAACACTCTTTGGGTAACTGATGCCTACGACAAGAAATCTGGTTTAATTTGGAAATAATTGGTTTGTACCTATTTCTGTTATTGTTTATCTACTAAGCTTATACTGTTAATTTATTGGGGTGTTTGTAGAGAGCTGGGTTCCATTTTCTTTATACCTTGTTTTTCTTCTGTTTATGCTAGTTAGGGAGTTAGTTTATTGTTATTGTATTTTTGTTTTCTTTCCTTTGTGTTAGCTTAGTTTGTTTCTCCCTAATAGAGGGTTTATGTTTGTTACTTTGGCCTTGCCCCCTCTTGAAGCCGTAACATCCTCCCATATCTGTACAATACAAGAACTTGTTTTTGATATTGAGATGATT
>JAZGTK010009822.1:0-16914 GCA_036877625.1 Ambastaia sidthimunki | reverse complement strand
GGTGATGGTCTAAACAGACTCCCCAGCTTCAAAGCGTTCCATTAGGAAAACCTGAGATCTTGGGCGAGGAAACATTTGCAGGAGAGCCAGATGTTTAACTAAGATGTTTAACTAAGTACAATTATGAATGTTTCGCTGGACGAATGCATTAATTAATTGTTATTAATTCTGCTCAGGTAAACATATATATATACATCTTACAATAATTAGTATAATTAATTGCGGTTAATTATACTTATTATTYCCTTTGAGCTAAGGCTTAAATTCCCTCGTTTCAGCGGAAGAGCGATAGTGTTTTAAATAACGCTTTCCAACTCGGCTGATACGCTACAAGATTCAATTTGACAGAAGACGACGCCCACATCCTCCCTACCAACCAGGACAATGGGTCTGGCTCTCCACAAGGCACCTCAAACTGCGGCAGCCTTGCAGGAAGCTCAGTCCAAGGTACGTTGGTCCACTCAAGATTATCAGACAGATACACGATGTAACGTACCAGCTAGAGCTTCCTGCTAACTATAGGATCTCTCCTTCCTTTCATGCCTCCCTTCTGAAACCGGTTCACCCGAATGCTGACCCCAATGCGGAAGTGCAACAACCACCAGACATAGACAGAACTCCAGCCTACAGGGTGAGTGAACTGGTAGATTCCAGGTGTAGAGGTGGTCAGCTCCAATACCTGGTGGACTGAGAGGGTTACCGTCCTGAGGAGAGATCCTGGGTGGCCGCCCACAACATTCTTGATCCTACCCTTCCCTTCTTGATCATTCTTGACTTCCACTGAGCCAGACCCGATCGTCCTGCACCTTGACCACAGGGATGTCCTCGTAGAGTGCCAGGAGGCACTTGTAGGAGGGGGGTGTTCTGTAAGGACACGTCATGCCACGCCACGCCTCACCTGAGTATTGACTGTTTACTCCCTCTGCTTGCTCTGAACTCATTTCATGTTTGGTGGACTATTTAAGCAGCGTTGTTAAGTATTGCCAGTTCTACTGCCTTACCAAGCGTTTATACCCATTGTTTGTTTGCCACGTTTATGATCTTGGGCTCGTTTCAGAAAGGTTGTTCAACCAACTCTGAGTTTAAACTTCAAGTTGAGTTGAGTTTTCGGTTTCAGAAGAGCTGAAATTAGTTGATTAAATCAACTCTAAGTAGGTTGACTATGAGTTAACCGCATGCACCACGACTATAAAAAGCCATGATGAATAGAGCGCAGATATTACGATTCATCATGGCAACAGCACCCGGACAAAAAAGGCAGCGGCTATTTGCAATGTAAAATACTGTTTGCAGTGTAAAATACTGCTACTTTACAGTGTAATTTACACTAAGTGTTAATAGAAGATAGATGCTACTTATACTACTTTAAATATATATTTAAATATATTTAAATATTTATAATACTTTAAATATTTTTTTAGGTAGATGCAGGATTTTCTGCTATTTATACTACTTATTGCAAATAGTGGCAATTATCTGCACCTCAGTATTGTACTACATTATAAAACAGTATACAATAAAAACATTCTAATTATTAAATAGATGCCACCTTTTCGGGACAATATAAGCCCTCCCTACACCTACCCTAACCACACCCGATACTTTCTTTCGATTATGTCCTTAATTTTCATTGAAAATAAATGCCTTTTCGATATGATATGACATTTGAAAAGGGAGGAAAAAAAAGCTCTGCTAAAGGAGGATTCGAACTCGAGGCAAACGCGTCAAGAACATCTGCAATACATGCCTTACCATCGACGCCACTAGAGTAGCTGCTTAGCAGAATAGTAACCTGTACCACTCAAATAAAAAAATGCATCAGGCTATGACAAAAAATTCCACTCGGGGACGCAAAATCCTCTATCAGTGTAAATGTAACTCTCTGCGAATAAAGGTAGCCTCCGCGTCTACAGGATTCTCTACGAAAGGACATGCCATTTTCACTTTTAAACTGTCTGCAAAATGGAAATATGTGAATGAATGAATGTCCTAAAAGAATGAATTAAATATTTAAACAGAACATTAAATATGTCAAATACTCATGGGGTTATATCTTCAGTGCGCCTTCCTAACAGAATAGATGTCTTTACATCTGAGTTGTACTTTATGTTGTCCACCTGTAATTAGAGGGTTGGTGGAAAAAAGGGGAGGAGACCGAAAGAAACTCCGGGTTTAATGAAGAAAACCTGCTCCCGACCAGGTTAGGTTCACAGAGTTAGTTACCACGGTAACTGACTCTGAGTATATGTTAACTCTCTTTCAGAAACTGGCTTGACTTACCCTGCGTTCTCGGGTTTGAGTTACCTCCGTTTCTGAAACCGAAAACTCTGAGTATGTTAACCCTGAATTATGGGAAACTCTGAGTTTTCACTTAACCACCTTTCTGAAACAGGCCCCTTGCCTGTTTATCTCATTGTTTTGGTAATGTTTGTTTGTTTATTTGGTGAATATACTAACGCACATGGATTCTAACACTTTTCCAGCTTCATGTTCATTACAAAAATATACCCTTTTAAATTGGTGTCTGTAATACAAAAATGAGAATGAGACCCTCTATTTTTTCTATCTGAAAACTCCAAATGGTATTTGATTTAGCATGTTTTGATGTTTACTCCAGACACAAATTTTAAATAAATAAATAGTTGATGTAGTTTTACTATGGTAATACATGTCAAGATTAAGATCTTAAGATGTTCAAATGTCTAATCTTAAGAAGATAAATGAATTATCTTGGTAAAACATATTTCGCACCTTGTATGGTTTTTGTCCATATGAATAAGCCTCCCACATCAGAACGCCAAAGCTCCAGACGTCACTCTTAGGAGAGAACCTCAGGTAATTCATGCACTCAGGGGCATACCATTTCAATGGCCATTTACCATGACCTTTTGCCTACAGAAGTATAACCAACATTTTGGTTTCAATAAAACCTGTCACAATTTTATAAATGGAAAAAAGGATACACATATCTGACTATTGACTGACCATTGACTTTACTATTGACTATTCATTTAAATTTTAGTAATTAGGCTTGTCAAGACAATCAACATTATTTGGCTATGTTGCAATAATTGGCTGATAATTCAAGGGTGGCTGACATATTAGCAGTGGTCACTACACCTACTTTTAAATTCCTCAATAAATAGTGTACATTTTTTGTTTTCACATTTTTGGAGTGAATTTTGAGTAAATATAGCAAAATAAGTGTGAATTTAAATTCAGCAGTTTTATGTCTTATTTTTATATTTTGTATCATTACATTGAATCATATATTTTGTTATTGCCATTGACTATTAAATAAACATCAGCTTATTCATAACATAAGCATAAAACATACAGTATAAGCACACTACAAGTTATTATACCTTGTAATAGTTCTCCTCTCCAGTCAGGGCTTTAGACAGTCCAAAGTCACTGATCTTGGCATAGTGCTGAGTAACTAAAAGCACATTCCTGGCTGCCAGATCTCTGTGAACAAAGTTGTGCTCTTCCAGATATTTCATTCCCATAGAAACCTGATGAATCAGTTCAGTGATGTTCTTCACAGTGATGTGTCTTGCAGGAAAACACAAGTGAAAAGTTCAGACACTAGGGACCTGTAAAATACTGTGGAATCATCATGACACAAAACATTTGTGGTACAATCATCTTTGTCAGCATGTCAGGGCATTAATTTACTTGTGCCGTTATGGCTTAATTGATAAAAAATATGAGCATCCATGAACAACAATGGCAGCATGCATATGACATACAGGGAGATGTGCTGAAGTACCATTAAGATAAATTGAAATGCTAATGCTAACAGCTTTTTCAGGTAATGTAGACCAGGCACTGCACAACAGAGACCAGCTACAGCTTACATGTACAAGAGACTACATATTCTAATGGAAAGGATTTAACTTCATTTGCACCAATAATTGGTATTAACTTTTTTATAAAAGTAATAATGTATTTTATTAAATATAGTTAAAATACTTGAGCATTGTGCCTAACACCCTTTAGCCACAACTACAATCATAAATTTGCTCCTACCTTATTGTTAGTGTAACTTACTTGTTTTTCTGTAGGAATTTGTGTAGTGGCCCCAGCTCAGCAAGTTCCATTACCAGCATGAGGCTCTCAGCTTCACAAATGCCGATCATGCGTACAATGTACGGATTATCCAGTTGCTGCATGACGCTGGCCTCTCGCAGCATCTCCTCCTTCACTGCTGCATTATTATCGTCATTCTTCAGGATCTTTACAGCAACAACTTTTTGTGTTCTGCAATACAGATGCAACTCAAAAAACTATTTTTGCATCAAAATTTCATAACATTTCTATGTACAGTTCTATAGGCTGCCGTAGACCTCAAGGGCAGTAGAAGTAAATTAACAGATATAATAGAGGTCTAATAAATAATAATAAAACACTAGTTCGTTTTTTACACAAAGCTACAATATAGCATAAGACGTCTTAATGTCCTAAACACTTCTAATGTCCTTTTTGGAGTTTGACTGCTCCTGGTCACTATGCCCTGTATTGTGTGGTAAGCTGCGTAATGATTCTTTTTTTTTTTTTTTTTTACCTTTGTGTACCACAAAACGTACCACAAAAATAACAGGGTTTGGACAAAAAAATTTAAACAACATTTTGCTTGAACTGTTCCCTAAAACAATCCAGATTATATTACAAATGTTTTTTCCATGTAAGCTTGCTTGACTGACTTCTTCATCTGGTAGATGCCTTTTAAGACGGTGCCAAAGTTGCCTGAGCCCAACTCTCCATCCTCAAGAGTCAGATCACTTCGGTTGACTGTGGTTGACCGTAACTCTTCGGGATCTGCATATGGACTCTCATACACCTGTGTGTCCATTGGCATAGCCTCTGTGAAAACATTTTATTTTTGGGTTAACTTTTTTTCTTTAAGATCATAAAAAACATAATTTTAGTTAAATTTGAACTTGGTATGATTTTCCTAATGCTCAGCTTGCCCTTATTTTTCCAGCTGAACTAATATGTCCTAATTTCATATAAGTGGACTTCATTTTAATGTTATACATAATCTTAGAATGTATATATTTGTTGTATTATATTTTTCTTTATACTTTTATATTTATAAGATGTTCATTCTACTGTCAAACATTCTACTGTCTACATATTCAGTCAGAGTCATCAGAGCATTTATGTGGGGGATAGGGAAATGTGTAAAACCCTTTCAGTTAGGACAAAAATAAATTGTCCTCAAACAGTTCTCAAACACTGGCAGTGTATGTGTAGTAGCAATAAGCTAACCTGTATTGAAGATATCTCTGCAGTTTGAATCAATGTTATAAGGATTTTGATGATGGCCCTGCAAGCACACAACACAATTATAATTGGGGAAGTACATGGCCACATAGTCTTGTAGGCTAATGCAGATAGAACACAGGCATAATGTTGTCTAAAATGCCTGCATAGATCAGTCAGACAGAAGGACAGGGTTAAACCACACTGTTTCTTGTGTTCTTCATGGCACCTTGATTCATTTTTAAATGCATGTAGTAATTACATTTACAGAACTTCTTCAATGGTAAACAATGGCAATTCATATATACAGTATAGGATTATACTGAATACATGGTCTGTGTCCATGAAGAACAGGAGAATTTTCTTAAAGGATAAAAAAGGCATTAGATAAATTATATTTTCAAAAAGAAAAGGGGAGATCTCTTGCAGATAGCATTGATAATTAAGTAGTTTATATCATTTAAAAAGTGAGAGGAAAAGGTCAATGAAAAAGATGGATATATGATTGGTAGAATGATACCTTCTAAAAGCATCTAGCCAATGTTATCTCAAATGACTGCCATCTTTTCCACAAAAGAGCCATAGGCTAGCTCATTTTCATATCTGCTTTGCTATCTACTATCTACATATTAAGTCTGGGTCATCAGAGCATTTGTGTGGGGGATAGGGAAATATGTGAGAGGGAAAGGCAACAACGGGGATAATTTTAACCTTGTTTAGATGATCCACAAAGTCATTCTAAAATTCGACTGTACATTCTGTATTGTCCATATATGATGCAAGCAGAAACGCTTAACACGTAATGAATAATATTACGAGGTCGAATAATCGAACCAGCAACCTACTGATTACAAGCCCGACTCCTTAACCAGTAGACCACAACTCTGAGTGGTCTTCTATTTTGTTGTTTTGGGAGTGTTTGTTTTGTCAAATGTCAACCAGTGTTTAGCAATGATTAAGGCTACAAACATTTTTATATGAAATTAACATTCCAAATGTATGTCCAAAATGTATTTTGTATTTTAAATACCTCACATTGCCTTATAATATATAGGAAATTGTATAGGAATGACCAGCATAAGTTGTCACAAATATGTAAGGGTTTAAAAGAATATGTATTGTGAAAAGTGCTATACAAACACAAATATCTTGAGAAATTCAACTGCCAAATGCAGTGCTATGGACAGTGATATGCTTATAATAAATTAAACAGAAATACACTAGTGCAGATTGTAGTTGATAATGGTTGTAATTGATCTGCTTGTTGACTTGGTAAAGCAGAACGGATGCCATTTTGACTGTTTACTGTAGAATTTGTGGTTATGGTAAAGGACAATTCTGGAACATGATCTAAGCAGGTGACCAATCGCAACAGATTGGGTGAGCTCAAACCAAATCAAGCATTTTGGAAGGAGGGTTTCATAGAATTTGAAACTAAACAGAGCATTTAAAAACAGACGTGTAGTAATAATGTAAAATATGTAAACACTTTTTTGATCAATTAAAGCATGGAAAACCAAATTGAGACTTTGTAAAAGGGCATAATAGAACCCATTTAACAACAGTATAAACTGCCAGCATTATCAGGGTTACAGGATTGGTTTTGAGTTGACAAATTAGGCAGGTAATTAGGTTTTGTTGGTTCCATGAAGCAGCTCATCAACTTTCTCTTTCAGCTCAGGCTTTGATCTTAAAGCTAAGCTAAAGTTTGGTCTGCATACATGTGCACATGAACAAGTGATGTTGGCACAGAACAACCAATCACATTTAAAATGGATAGTATGAATTCACTATATTTTTTTGAAAATAATCATGCACAGAATTAATACGAAAAACAAAACATATATTACAGGACAAAGTAATATTGTTTGTGCTACCAAAGCAAGAAATAACTATTGAAAATTGCTGATTGCATTATTGTGCAAGTTAAACAAATATGCATATAGTATGAACTACAGTATACAACAGTATATTAAATTGTAATGTAATATAATGTATGGTTTATGTATGGTTGTGGGTATTAAAATATAACTATAGTAAACATGTTTTTTTGTTTTATTTGTAGTAAAACCATACCTTACCATGGTTTTAGTAAAGTAACCATAGTTTAACCATCATATCTGTAGGTAAACTATGGCAATAGAAATGGTAATCAATCCACTAAAAAACAGTACTACGCTCTTACTAAAATAAAACCATGGTGAATTTTTAAAGGATTTTCTTTTCATTGTACAATGAATTAGGAAAAAACAGCCATTGCAGCACGCACTCTGAATCAGTTGGATCACTTATGTGTAAATTTGCTCACAGCTAATTGGCCCAGTTTTGGTGTGAGATCTCTTTTCCAGAAAATAAACTGCCCTGGACAAGGTCAGCCATACAGCACAAGTTACCATAGCTAACATAGCTAACTGTTTTTATTTTGGGCATTTTATTTTTGCTGTTTCATTCATAAAAAAATTAAAGACAGAATTTTAGATATCAATATCAGGCCTCTTAGATAAATCAGCTCAGTATTTAACAAAGCACATACAACAGACCTAAGCCAAAAGTGAAATTAAGTTTTATAGAATACGGAAGTTTGTTGCATATAATCTGTGTTGATATCGACCAACCATCTCTTTTAGGTGGCAGTCTCATAGTAGGCACTCTGAACCGCGCCTGAGCCAGTTTGACCCCCATAGTCTGTTTGTTTGACCAGTGTGATCACTCTGAACTATGAAACTGTTAGGCAGTGTATTATCGAAAGTGCCTTTCTTCAAAACAAAAGTTGCATCGCTAATGACATAAGCATAAAACTTGTGCAAGTGTGCGTGCAGACTAGCGGGGAAGTGGGAACAGGGAGCAATCACCCTTGTGCTCAGTAGGGTGTAAGTACTCCCTTAAAGTCACCATAAAGCAGAAGTTTTTACAGTTTTTTTGTCATTATACTGCCTTTTTCTAGTCTGTCATTATACTGCCACTTAGAGAGCAAGAATAGTAAATGCATGATGTCTTGGCTGCTGCAGCGGCACTTATCTGTATTCTGCCAAGATTCTCAATATTATAGTCATGTATCATTAAGACTGCATAAGCATAGGTGTTTAAATATTATGCTAATCTGTGGTATATGTCCAATAACATGGAAATGCAGGGTACTTTAATCATTGTGCTGTCGTAATCATTGTACAATTGTTTACAACTAACAACTGCAACTAACATTTGTTTTGTAAATGACAGTAAACAATAGGAAAAAACTTATGCATGTACAATTATTATTTGTAAACAGAAAATGTAAGCTGTTGGTGGTAATTTAAAGTGATGTGCAGGGTAATGAATGGAGGAAGGAAGTGTGTAGGCATCCCACAGGCAAAATTAGAAGCAATTACACGCAAGCAAGGCGGGTGTCCTACCACTGCCATTGAGGGAAACAGGAGGAGAAGGGGGCGTATTAGTGCACCTTTTTTTGGCCAGGTTTGGGGAAGGAGTACGATTTGATTCTGGAGAGAATCCCACCTGTGGCACCTCGCTAGAAACCACAATTTTAAAGAGCATAAGGTTATTCTCCTGAACCCTACTAATGCTAATGTGATGCTACGGTTTAATGCTACAGACCCATTAGTATTTCTTTATGCATTGCAACAGTTAAACAATCTGACAAATCATATAACAAGGGTTATGTAACTACACAAGGGTTACATAATGGTTATCATTTAAACAGCAAAAAAATACCTGAGATGTATTACATTAATGTACAACACATTTAGCATCATTCCGTGCTACTATTTCATGTTAAATGGAATAATACGGTCTAGGTAAGGGTTTCTTCAACGGTTTTGTTTCAAGACCCAGATTAACATTAGGCATTTTCCTGTAATGTACTTACATGAAAGCATGCTCACACAACTACATATTGGAACACATTCTCATTTTTTATTTATAAAAGTACAGTATTTACCTCTGACAAATGTGATGGTCTTGGGCAGGACTCAGTAAGCACTCTCAGCAGGCCGTCAGGCTTGTAAGAATAGTGTTCCACTAGCTATTGTAGAAAACACACAACATATTGAAGTCATACTCTGGGCATAATTGCATATCGTTCATTTTTTGCTTTGTGTATTTGTATGAGTATTGTAGTTGTTTTAAGGTAAAGATGTGTGTCATATGTGTCACTGTGTGTAACAACAGCTAATATACTAGAATAACATAAAAGCAATATTTTGTTACACAAATGGTCAATGCTTTCTCTTAGTAATGATGTAATACACTATCATCAATGTGAAATCATGTTCTTTTAAATGAAAAAGAACATGCAAAATCAAAGTTTCTTTGGTAGGAATTCATAGAAATTCTTAGTATGCTTACTAGCTGCTAAGAAAATTGATATCATATATGAACAGGATGTTTTACACAGTGTGTCTTTAAAAGTTAAAAGATGACATTTACAAACAGTCCCCCACAATCACACTAACCAAACACCAACAACATCCTGTTTCTTTATGTACTAAAATACAGTTCAGTCAACATACCTTTGAAGAGCTACATAGTCCAGCACAGGGTAACAAAGAATAGTAGTGTGACGTATCAATGTGCAAGGACCAACACTTTCTATATTAAGATACTTTATCGATATTTAACTAGCCCTGTGGTCTCCAGATTACAGTTTAATGCCAACCAGTTTAAGTCAACCAGGGCTAACTAATGGACAAACTGTATTATTAACCCAAAAGCTCAACCTTTGATGAAGTTATGTTTTAACGACTTACCCCCAACCAGGAAATCAACATATAAACGCCATATTGATCTGTCACCGTATTTAAGGAAGTGTATCCACAGAAGACGGCAGATAAAATATATTTTATTACCTGCCATAGTGTGTCAAACTTTTTGCCATCAGGAATGGAGAGTTTTCCAGCCTTGTCCTTATCAATACGATAGTGCATGACTTGGCTATTATGTAGGAGACACAGTGCATAGGATATCAATCTGCCATTGGTTTCCCTCTCTCTAATTCTGTTAGAAGGAGAGAAAAGCAATATGAATTCTGAAAAACACTGACAATACAACACTGACAATACATAAAAAGTATGCAAATATTTCTAAAAACATGAAGACTTAGTGTTGATTAACAACAGTAAGTTATTAAAAAATAAATAGCATAAGTTGAAGTTCCAAAAGGGTTTTGTATTTGTATTTTAAAATTTTAAAAAACTAATTACTAATGGTATCTTTTGTATTCCTAATTGTATCTAAAACTAGGAAGTATAAAAATTACTGGTAAAAATTACTTCACTTTTCAAACAAGTCAAAACAATGAAACCATATTTGTCTTGTAAATACACTTTAATCTTTTTCCATTTTCTGTAGACTACATTGCATACACCTCTTTCAAGATGGGTGTGCAGTTATATTTAAAGAAAGTGCACTACCCCCACTCAGCCCTACTCTTGTTTTCCGCCTCCACACTTAATCTCTGGTCACTTCAGGAAGTCCTCTCTAACGGTGTCACAGCGGAAACCACACTGCGCCTTTCTTTAGCTTGTTTCTTTCACTTTAGTGTAGTGGCACTACAGTCCAAAACGTTTGTTTGATACATGTAATCCAGTATGTTTTTTTAAATTCAATAATAAATATAATTATTTAGTTTTTGAAAAATCATTTGTTCACAATCAGTTTGAGATTACAATGAAAGACTCAAAATCATGCATACAATTATACATAATGCATACAATTACAGAAAATAGAAATAATGCTGCTAAAAATAATAAAGAAAAATATAATTCTAATAAATATAATAATATTTTTAATTTTCTTTTAAATTATGTAAAATAGTCATCATCATTTACATGTAATTTATTAAGCGATATGGGCATACAGAGTATACTTACAAAAATTTGCCATTGGTATGTGGGCTCCTAAGCAAACGCTGCTCTGAGTCCTCACGGTCAATCTTGCCGTGGAACCATGGCATCTTCTCGTGTGCTGTTGTTGCAATGAGCTTCTCCAGCTGGGGCCTCTGGCTAATGATAGCTTGCTCCAGAGCTGAGCCCTGCAACACAACAAACAAACTTAACTCGTTTTAGTAAATATACTGAATGCACATTTCCACAACAGGCTAGTTGGCTATTTAGGACTACCAGAATGCATACTTACATTCGATTAATCAGTGAATGATTATTAATTGGCATTTGATTGTCTTTTTGAAGACAAAAATATTTTGGCATGACTGTTCGCACTTGCAAAACTGGAGGATTGGACACCTGTGTTTTGGGATAGCCTTAAATTAACACTAACCTGCAGATTCCAGGTTTGTTTGACATACTGCCTGATGAGTTGCTCCTTTAGGTCTTCAAAAGGTCCAACTTTAGGTTCTGTGCCTCGTGGCCGGTTAAAGGGTTTCTTGAGCAAGCAAACAAGCCCATCACACTCTTGTGAGTGGTAGTCAATCACATCTATTGGGGTTCTGTGTGATTTGCCCCCTGCAATGGCATATGTGTCATTTAGCTCTCTCTCTATGGTGTAGTGGTAGAACTGACGTCCGTAAGACACTGACAGGGCGTAGCCCCCAAGGTAACTACGGCTCTGGCGTAGCAGATAAAGGCCGTCTCCTGCTCCACCATTTCTCAGATATTCCTCAGCTTCCTCTCGAGTGATGTTGCCAAAGAAAAATGGCAGTGACTGCACCCTGTCTGCCATATCCTTTCAGCTCTCAGCAGAAGCCCTGACACTCACTAATAACCTGAAAAATAAATATGTACAAAATAAAAAAAGTTCTTAAAAATGTTAAATAACACAAGTAATCTGTGTTTGTACTCCAACCCCACACCCATCCTGTTCAGTTTTAATTAATATAAATTGATATAAATTAAAACTAAACAGAAAGAGTAAATGTTAAAACATTAATTGTTATTTGATGTTTTTAAGCAAGATGAGAAAGGAAAGACATGTTGTTTTTTAAAAAAATATATTTAAAAGGGCCATTCCATCCCTGGCTCAAATTTTTGGCTTTTTAAATATTTTTAGAAGCAACACAAACATAAATAGTGATAAAAGCCAAAATATTAAATGCCATTGACGAATATTTACTGAGTAATTAATTAATTATTATTAGGGACGTCAAAAGATTTTTGAGATCAAAACAATTTTTACATACATTTGGAGCCATAATAGAGGGGGTGAAAAATGACTTGAGAAAGATAACAACATCATTATTTTAACATAGAGATTAGCAAATCAGTTGGTAAAATCTGTTGACTTTAGCAATTCTGGTTACATGTCAATGGTAATTCCCTTTAAACACGTGTAAAACCAAGCCTATTTATGCTAGCAGCTTCGGATGACTGCTAGCAGCCAGATGGGTGCTGAGGCAGGCCAGCTTCCTCTTTTTGCTGCATTTGAGGACATGTTTGGGGTTGTTACTAGTGCTGTCAAGAAGCTGAGCCTTGAGTGGCCAGATGAACAACAGCACATTAAAACATCTAAGTTGGATGATAGGTTCCCATCATCCAATAGACAACAGCCTCACTGTCGTAATCTCCCATACTTCCATGACCTTCATGCTGAGGTAATGAAGTCATGGAAGAATCCATATTCTGCTCGTATTTTCACCTCTGCATCAAATAATTTTTCATTCATCGTGGGGTGGAGCGATACCCAGGGTTGAAAAGACACTTGCGGGCTATCTCCTCTACGGCATCATCGTGGAGGAAACCTGCTTTGCCCTCTGATCCTTATAGGGTTACTTCTAACCTGGTGGGCAAGGCATATGCGGCAACGGGTCAGTCAGGTCAGTGGTGTATCACTGCACACCATGGCGGTTCTGCAGGCGTACCAGGCTGACCTGCTTAAAGACCTAGACCAAGGCATAGAGCCACAGATCTTGCCCTCCGTGCCACCGGCCAGACGGCCAGGTTTATCGGCCATTCTATGGCTGCTGTGGTGGCTACGGAGAGGCATCTGTGGCTCAACCTTTTTCAGTATTCAGGAAAGGAATAAGACTTCCTTCTGGATTTTCCTGTTGCACCTCAGGGCCTGTTCAGCGACGCAGTGATCCCCTCAAAAAGGATTTCTCGCGCACTGCTTGCAATGTCCCTGGCCACCGGCATCAGGTGATACCAAGAGCTGGAGGCCTGGTTCCCCGGGAATGGAGGCTTCATCCATAAGAGGTGGAGTCCATTTGGCAGAGATATGGCCAAGTGGAATTGGATGTGTTCGCCTCCGAGGAGTCGACCCACTGTCCCCTCTCTATTGGGAGAAATCTTCTGGTGTCTTTGTTTCTATGTGGTGCCAGACGGCTGAGGCCTTTCTGTCACATGTGGGTCCCTACTTGGGATCTTACCATTGTGTTAAGGGGTTTATCTCTGGCTCCGTTTGAGCCCCTAGAGTCCCTGGATAAGTTTCTGACTCTAAAGGTGGCTCTACTCTTAGCTCTTACATTGCTCAAAAGAGTGGGTGATCTACAGGCTCTTTCTGTAGACCCTGCCTGTTTGGATTTTGCCCCTGGTTTTGTCAAACTCTTTGGTACTCCAAGCCTTCTGTCCTCCGTGTTTTAATTCACAGGAGCAAGAAAGGCTTCACTTGTGTTTAGACTTGAACACAACTCCAGGCGCTCAGGTCCTCCTGGATTGACAAGTCTAACTCTGCTCCTAATGCTCTTGTGCCTATACTCACAACATCTAGGGGCAGGCTCTCTCTCACTGTGGCGTAGTGGGTATTTCCTCCCCATAGCGTCAAGTATGACGCAGCATCGAGTTCCCTCGAAAGGGAATGTCTTAGGTTACATATGTAACTCGATTCCATGAGACAGGGAACGAGACGCTGAGTCGCTTCGCCACACTTTGGGCTTATATAAGAGGGTTATATAAGGAGCGAATAATGTTGAAGCCAGAAATGTACTTTTTGTTATTCATAAACAGTGGTGGCTAAAAGCTCACAAATATTACATAGAATGTGGCTGACTAGTACATAGCAATCATTAGCATGTCCTAGCCACATAAATATAAATAAAAATAAATTGAAAATAAAAATAAATTTTAAAGTTTGAGGTAATACTGTTGATTATAACCCATAGCAATGGATACCACTTGATCTCGTATGTTTGGCTATTCTTCACTTTTTGAAACCAGAGGAAGTTCTAATAATTAAACAATCTAGGCGAGGTAAATCTTAGTAAATCTAGGCGAAGGTAAATTTCATAGCTTTGCAATTTCATATAAAAAAGGCCATTACATTATACTGACCAAGTATGATGTTAATGTAATAAAATCTCTAGGAGTTGTTCAAACAACTCTAGTGGTTGTTCAAATAAATTACTTTTTTGTAGCAGTTGGAATGATGTACCAGATTTTTACAAAGTGATCCACATTTGGTTTTTGGTGACTAAAAATATGTACAATTTAACAGTTTACCCATGAAGGCACATTTAGATCCTAATATCTTTGGGACTGAACAATAAAGGCCTTAAAAATTTAGCTCCCAAAATAAAGATTGTAAAAAAAGTACTTTTTCCTCTTTTCTGTACTGTCACCATTGACATGTAATGCAACAAGGATTGCTATAGTCAACAGGTTTTACTAATAGCAATCTCAGTGTAAAAATATATATATGATAAAATAATGATGCTGGCATGTTTCTCAAGTTATAGAGCTGGCATAAATTATTAAATTACTCTGTCAATGGTATTTTAATATTTTGAATATTTATGGTGGTCCTGCTTCTGTAAAAATGTTTAAAAAAATAAAAACATTGAGCTTGGGATATTTCCAGAATGTGGTTGATTTGACACAGAATGACCTGGCTACAGTTACAGAATGCTTTGAAAATTACTGTCAATTAAAGATAATTAACAACATTCTGAAAAACACACATTTAGATATTTGCATAATATGTACACCAGGAATGGGTAACCTTGTTCCTGGAGGGCCAGTGTCCTGCAGAGTTTAGCTCCAACACTGATGAAACTTACGGGATGCATAGGCCTGTTTTTATTAAAAAGAATTCAATAGAAACATCTATCTGTTTCTATTCTAAGCTGGTAAATAGCAACACGAGCATGCACCACAGAGAAACTAGTACATGCAGAAAGAGGAAGTGGTCAAGTCTTTTGCAATTACTGTACATTCAAACTCCTCTGTAATTTAAATCCACTCCCAAAAAGTGTTCTTTGGAACTTTCAGGCACTTAGATGATAAATCCAACTTGTTTGGACTTTAATGTCCAAAATTTTATAGCAAGAACTATCTTACTCTCATATTCCACACAGCAAAACTGTAATATTAAATTAAAATGAAATGCCTGAATTATGTAAAAATGACATTTTATTTCACAAAGGAAAGAAACACAATTTAATATAAGCTCATCAGTAGCAATTTACTAGTAGCAATTCTTTGCAAAATAGATATTGATAATATTGTTTGGACTTTTGTTCACCTGTTATTTAGTATTGAAAGAAAGCCAGACCACAAATGACCAAACATTTTACATACCTGCCAAACATGTCCAGGCAAAGAAAAGATTTATTGAAAAGCAGTAAACTTTCAACAAATTTTCAACAAGTTTGGTTTGTATGAAAGATTACAAATTCATTTTTATAACATATTAAGTAAAATAAATTGTTATGGCAAGAGAGATTTTAATATTTTACTATTTTTAAGCTATTTTTAAGTATGTTATTGAGTCTTAGATAAAGATGTGTGTGTGTGTATACATGTGCTAATGATGCCATAGAAGAGGCATTTTTAGCTGTATGGTTGCATGAAGAACCTTTAACTTCCATAGAACCTTTCTGTTTTGTGTAATAAGGTTCTTTAGATTATGAAAAAGGAAAGTTTTCTTAAAGAACCTTTGACTGAATAGTTTTTTGGGGATCCAAAAATGATTCTTTTATGGCACCACTATGAAGATCTTTTAAGAACCTTTTTTTAAGACATAAATGTTCAATGTTTGATGCTAATAAATAGCTGTGGCCTATTTGGTATGTAGCACTAAGGCATACATTCCTAAATGTGAATAAATTAATATATATGTGTATACACTGTCAGTCAAATGTATATGGTCACCTACTCATTATTTATTAATATTTTTCCTACATTTTAGAATAGTTAAATAAATTAATTAATCAAAACTTTGAAATAACACAAATGTTACTGTGGTAATAGTAGAAAACTGTGAGAAATCCAAGCCACTTTTGCGTAACATTTGTTACTGGCATTTTACCAACTTCTTGAGAGCTTCTTGAGATGCTTGTTAAACGTTATTGAAGGATGGTTCATCTATAATGTGTCTTAATTGGCTGCTTTTCATCATTCTTTATTATTTTAATAAAAATGTAATTATTTAGTTAACTAAACAAAAAGTTGGCACAGTTATATTTTTTGTCTACAAAACAGATTAAAGGGTTTTTAAGATCATAAGAAACATTTTAATCATGTGACCCTACACTTTAGACCGGTAGTGTACATTTCAAATGTGAATATGTTTAAAAATGTGTATGCTATTTTATGCTTATGCTAAAATATGTATTTTATTTTATTATATAAATGTGTACATATTATTGTAAGTATCTATTTTATTGTATATATAATGTGTGTATTATATTTGTTTTAGATATATGTCATGTCACTATTACATATGGAATTAATAAAGTGAATGCTATATATAACAAATATA
>JAZGTK010009821.1:0-16914 GCA_036877625.1 Ambastaia sidthimunki | reverse complement strand
AGGGTAAAAGTGTCATCAAAGAATTCCATAGGGTTCCATATTCCAAGTTTTGAGAACTAGGGAATTTGAGAATCTAAGGAACTTACAAAGCAGTAGAGAGCAGTAGAATCATCAAGGAACTGCTCTCCCAGAGCAGCATTTCGTAGAGCATCTGCGCTTCTGACCCCCACAGGCCGCAGGGACCCCTCGTCCAGGAGCGCAGAGGCTAACGTCACCGCCTCCACACGGGTCAAAGCCAGCTTATTAAACACCAGCCAATCTACCACTGCTGAGCCTGCACACACACACACACACACAGAGTAAATGACTAAACAGCACAATGCTAATCCATTTACTAATGCACAATGATGAGCTTTTGTGTTAGATGTGGTGTTAAGTGTCTGACCTGTGAAACAGTTGGTGTAAGAGCTTCCTTGCTCAACATGACTGCACAGGCGAATACCAGTGTGTACATCATACATGGAGTCCACCACCTGACTGTTTACATGACAGACACAATTTAAATATGAATTTATGTCTTAAAAAGCAAACAGACACACACTGACAAACTACACATACATACAATAGTTACCTGAGATTGACATTGTGAAGCTGGAGGGACTTGGAACTCTTCTCTTGTGATGGGGGTGTGGTCTCCGTATCATGTGGGCTGAGCTTCTGTACTGCTGCACCAATCGCTGTAGCCCATTCGTCACGCTCCTCCCTCGTGCACGCCTCCAGGAAGTGCTCTTCTGAGATGCTGGTCTGCACCTTCAGGACCAGCTGCAAAATGTGAGGTGAGGTTACTATGACAACAGCCTTAAAATAATAAAAAGCATGTGCTGTAAACACAGATCATAATTTTACAAAGGTTCAGGTGTAAATCTAATGGCTGATAAGGGGTTAATGCATGCCACACCATCACAGCCAATCAGAAGACAGGATTTCCAGATATAACATTAATCAAAAACAAAGTACAGCATATATTTTATTTTAAATCAAAATAACACGGCAAAGAAAACTCCATTGCCATAACCCTGGGATTGACTGGAGCTATGACACAACATGAATAATAAATCAAAGAAACCTCAAATATTATAGATAAAAAGCCATTGCATTCCTGACATGTAAGAGCATGTGATCACTACAAAATATAATAATACAGTCATATAAAAAATCTGTTAAGAACATTTACAACCCGAGGCTGTGAACATTTAAAACTGCAGTTTGCAACTTTTTACCTCTCTATCGCCACCTCTGTTTGAAACATAAAATTACAGTTTACTTTACATACTAGGTTGTGATTTACATTTATCATTAACTATATAGAAGTCAAATGAAGCCAAAATGACATTACCCGCAAAATCTAACCCGACAGCTCAAATTATAAACTATTTTTTCTAAACTATAAAACGTACAGCTGTGAATCAGGGTAAGCCAACAACACTTAAATGTATTTATGCTCAATAACTGATTTCTGTTTATTTATAACGAGTAAGGAATTGCAGCTTTAAGACATTAACAGATACACACCCATAGTGTTTAATCTGATACCCACTAACTACTGATAACAAGGGTGGAGACGTGTTGATCCATGCAAATAACAATCACTGATTTCTAAAGCTTGTTCGTGTGATCTGTTTTATATTGTGCTGTTCAAAAATGTCAGTAACTAGCTATAGTAACTATAGTACATTAACTATCACTTACCGGTCTGTTCTCATACTCCAGGTAAGGACAGGTGATGTTACAGTTGTTTAACAATATTGTCCCTCGATGGCAGGAATCGCGTTTACCTCCCTCGTATTTATAATACAAAAGTCTGTCCGGTTTAAGCACAAACCAGCGAACTTTCCAGTTGTGAACCACATGACCCTGAAAAATAACATCAGACATTATTACTCGTTATTAATAAAAATGCATTTGCAAGGCATGAGTAGTGAAACGTTTATCTAACCCTTTTCACCAGAAACCCCTCTTTGAGAACGGATTTATCCTCTGATCCGGTGCCCATGTTAACTTCACCAGTCTAACTGGTTTAATGTAACCAGGTGAGCGCTGTAGCTACTTTATAGCCGGTGTGAAATACCTTGAAATTTGAGTCATCAGACGCAACTCGGCGCCTCCGGTCACATTTATTATCAACACATAAATATGTGCTTGATGACGTCACTTAAATTAAACCAAGTTAGTTAACTAATTAACTATATATAAGGCATCTATGTTTGATGTTTGACAGGCATAATTCAATAAAAACATTGTTTTAAATGTTACAATAAAACAGCTGTAAACAGTTTCCGGTTGGGGTTCAATGTTCATGAGTCAAAACTGAGTCATTGATTCAGTCTGAGCCAGATTCATGACCGGATGTTTGTTGTTATGGTGATGAAAATAAATCTGAACTTTGTCTGTTTATTCCAATATAATTTGTCTATATGTTATATAATTTGTCTATAATTTGTCTATATGTAATTTGTCAGTATAATTTGTCTATATGTTTACATGTCTAAAATTCTTCATGGTGGGGTAATTCAATTCTGTACATACGATTCATACGATGAATGTTGGTTTTGAATCTTCAAAATGTTATAATTCTGTACACATTATTGATCTGAATGTTATTTCCAGATAATAAAGCATTCTAAACAGGGAACGTTCTCAGAACGTTTTCAGAAGTTTCTCTAAAACTTCTCTCGAAGTTATTAACACGTTCTTGCAGTAACGTTGGTAGAACGTTTTTAACGTTTTACATCACATATCTCAAAATGTTATTCTTAAGTTGTTAGTGGAATGTTTAAAAAATGTTTGAACAATATTCTTCTAACCAAGTAATAACATTAATACAACGTCTAAGAACTGGACGTTTTGGACGTTCCTAGAACATTCAAAATAACATTTGTACGATTTTGTTTCTTATAAATTATAACTTATAAATATTACAGTTTAAAGGACAAATGAAAGACAAATCAAACACGTCTTTTATTTGGGATAAAACTGTAGTTTGCCTGCAGACACACAAAACTGAGGTCAAACCATCTTTCACAATCTGTGTTGATTATGTATTTACGATGTTTCCACGTGAACTGTGTAATAAGATGATGATGGAATACCAAGATGATGACGAAGACGTTTTTATCTACTTCTCATGAGGCCAATAGATGGCGATCTTGCACATTAATTCAATATTAAATGTGCGAATGTTTGACCAACTTTCTGTTCTCTGTTCTTTGGGTTAGAATAAGTGAATTGCTAGTTTAACTCTGTTTGAGGAAGTTTGTGAGGAATTTAAGATCCTGGAGACATCACTGAAGTCCAGGACCTGTTGATCCTCTTTTAATTGAAAACACACTGAAAACATACAAAGACACACAAAGGCCCTCATGGTCACAGCTATGTGGTCAAGAGAATGCCTGGCTAACAATTGAGGTTGTAAGAATGTTTTCCTAACATTTTCTTTAAGTAATAAAGGAAATCTTAACAACATTATTTAAAATGTTCTAGGAAAAAAATGTAAAATAAATGTGCAGTTTCTTAGACTGCATTAACCACATTGTTTGGTTCTAAGAATGTTATTCAAACGTTTTAAATTTTGTAATGTTCCGCTAACAACTTAAGGATAACATTTTAATAAAGATATATAATGTTAATTGTATTAAATTTTAAGAGAGCATTAATCAGAGTTCTGAGAAAATTTCCTGTTAGCATGGTGATTACTGATACAACCAAAAAGTGTGACTTAACACGTCTCAAAGCATCTCACTTTTACAATCTTTGAGCTTTCTGTCTACATCTACATAACAGTTTTATAATTCTCAGTTCCGTTGACCTTGGGTTTAAATGAATACATGCGATGATGAGGAAATATTTGTGTATGTGCTTTCATATCTCAATTCCTGGACCATTTATTAACTAATTGTACGGTTGTTACACACACACACACACACACACACACACACACACACACACACACACATTTACTTATCTATCTAATTCATTTCATAGACGTCTATTGCTTTTATACACAGCTAGTTGTATATATATGTGTATATAAATGAACACACACACACACACACACACACACAATGTACTTTCTCACACAAAGATCAGCTGTTTTACTGGGATTTGCTATAGCTGGCGGTAACTGTGATGGGGGGGTGTGTCCTGATGAATAACCATTAACACTGTTCAAACAGCGAACAAACCCATAACAATCCTGTAAACTATGACGTACATTATGACGTAAATTAAATCAAACATCCGCATGTGGAAGCAGCACTTAGAAGCCTTAAAAACTCTACAATTGTTTCCTGTGGGTTTGTAGAGTAATGCAACAAAATATCAACTCAGCTAACAATTTTAGATTGTAAGGATGTTTTCTTAACATTTAAACTAATGTTTTACTAATGTTACTCCAAGGACGTTTTGATAACTTTGAGAGAACGTTAGTCAACCTTATGAGAATGCTCCCTGTTAGCTGGAAAATCTTACAGACCTACAACAAAAGAGTTTCACATAAGTCTTTTGTAAATGTATTGTAAGTGATGAATGGTACAGAGTAACATCTTTCAACCTACACATTAAAACACTTTTAAATCTGGTTTCAAATTGATTCATTATTGAACAGTTTTTTTAGACACAGAATTTCTGCACGATCAGCCATCAAAACTTTATGCTTTTTGAGTTTGAAACTGTCATACACAGTTCTGTCACATTAGATAATCCATACAAACTACTAATTACTGCTTATTTTATACATTTACTGCATCACAGTAACTGTTTACACAATGAAAACACAATGAAACGGCACTAATGAAAAGATTCTATACAGTGTTTCATATAATGTCACATTGAAATTAACTTCACAGTGATCTGGTTGATTTTTAATTGCTGTTACATCACGTTGCCAGATTGCAATCAAACAAAATATTTGTGTGTGTGGGTGCAAAATGCAATCAATACAAACTAAATGTTTGCTTTGTACATGTCTGTTAAAATGCCTCCTACATAATACCACATGTCCACTGAAATACAGCCACACTTAACACAATATACCTGCCAGAATAGGAACACAATGAGCTGTCTTAGATAAGCTACAGTCACCTGTAAAAAAATGAATGGTTCAAAATGACTTTGCATTAAGAGCAGTACAAAAGATGCCGGGAAGCAAAATGCCAGTGTTAACAAACATCTCTTTGTTGTGCTCTTGTGGTATTTTCCTTTCGTTTGAGCTCTTTTTTTGTGAAAGGAAATAGGAAACAAACTGACAGACTGAATTTCATTTGAACGGGAAAGCGATTCAAACGCTTCTAAACTTCTAAAATAAACCGTTTTCAAATAGCACAACAGAGAAAAAGCATCAGAATCAGATTAGAAACAGGTGTGACACCTCAAAGCAATTGTAAGCACATTAATGTCACCAAATCACTTTGCATTAGAAACTGTATACATCTGATTGTAATCCACATTAACTCGGATGGTGATGTTGTATGCAAGTGACTGAAAAATAATTCTGAATAGCTTTTTAAACAATTAAACTACAGTGACAATAGTAGTGCTCTGTTCAATATTATATAGTGTTTCAAATGCTGTCACACTGCATTTGAAACAAATAAAATCAGCAGGAGCTATAATCTGTTGTATCATGATTATTTTGTACCTATTTTGTATCATGTTACCATGTTTTCCATATTACTACATGTTGTATATACAAACAACTGCATGTTCTCAAAGTCACACAGACCATTGAAGAACATAGAAGGTTAGACTTTGTGGATATCTACATCTATCTACAAATTACAGACACACATTAGTTAAAATAGATAAAAATACTCATGACGCAATAGCTATGACCAAAAAAATAAAATAAAATTTACTTCAACACTTCTACAATAACTGTGACAAAAATACATAACCATTTGTTTTATCTGAGGGTCTTGTGGGCGTGTCACTTCTGCTTGGACCAGCCCTTCCTCTCACCAGTCACTACTGTATCAGTTTTTCTTCTCTGTTTCATGGTCGACTAACTCTGTGCCATGAGGTCACCAGTTTCTCTGGCTGAGTCATGGAATCTCTCCACTGTTCTGCTGCCTCTGGAGAACTGCTGTCAAAACCTATGAGGACCTAGAAATTGAGGAATAAACACTAAATCTTCTTTAACACCACTGAAACGTACGCAATAAAGCATCTTGTAGGCATCTATAAGTTTGCATTGAAGTTTCTACACACACATTTTAAGAATCTCTGTCAAAGTTCTCAAATTGTTTTGTTTTTCTAAATGAGCTTGGGGCAGAAATGTCTCTTTATTTGTTGATAAAACAAGAAGCTTTCACCTTTAAATATGTTGATAAGCATACTAATAATGTACTAAATACAAATTAATAAAACAATAATTTTGATATACTCCAAACTGACCTGTCCAAGCAGGTGTTTTCTCCGAACAGATCCACTTCTGTAGAGTTTGATTGACAGCTGAAGGTTCTTGTCCTGATTGGTGATGGGTAATAGAAACACCTCCCCCCACTGAACACACCCCTCTGATGACTTCATCATCTTTGTCTTCCTCTTCAGCAAGAATCTGCCATCATTAAGCATGTCCACCTTTACAAGGAAACCTATGGAAAACATTCAATTGTGCAGTTCATTTAGTGCAAGAAATGGGGAAATCCAAACTTTCCAGAGAGGACAAAAATGGACAGAAGCATGTTTTCATGATGTGTTAACAATGGTGTGATGATGGGGAAAGCTGTGGGACTCACTCTGTGTGAGTGGTGAGGAAGATGATGGCAGGTTTTGAGCACTGAGGATCTGGAGTTGTATTCTGCTGCTCACTGGCTGAAAGCACAAAGCCAGCTGAAGCTCCGCATGACACATCTATAGAAACACACACACACACACACACAATCTTAACTGTGATGGAACCATGTGCATGTTTGTGGTTTATTGGGGCTGATTCTCTGTTGTGACTAGTTTACTTTTTTCAGACACACAGACCTATTTTTGCAACAGTACACACACACACACAGCCATTACCGATAACAAAATATTCTGCCCAATTACACTGACCTTCAATATGGAACACAATTTTGTCCATCTCACAGTATTGAAGAAAGACTTTCTTTTTATTTTCTTTTTCATGTCAAGTGTTTGATTTGAGTCACATGCACACACACAAACTTACACACACACAAAAGTAATTGCTGGGAAACACTGTAAACACACTCTCAGTGTGTGTATGGAAGCTTTCATTAATCCAAACAGTGAATAAAGAGGCCTAATTTACAGTGAGATGTCAAAAGTTATGACCAGACGACGTATGAAGATAAAATAGATGATATATGGCAGTGACACTTCGTTTACAGTAATTTCATTATGTTATCAGAAATTTTATGGCGAGGGCCAATCCTACATCTGGAAAATTTAACAGCTGGCCGTCGAAATAAAAGTGCAATAAAAAGGGAAACAAGGTTAAGATGTTATAAAAATTAATATTTTTAGCATTAACAACCATCAGAGGTTGCTAACCGAGAGAGCCAAGCATGACATCCCTGTTTCACAAGGTTTGGTCTTAATTTTGTTTCCAAACTGATGTCAGGTTGAGTGAGGCATTATGGGTAACTGCAGGGGAAGTTTAAGAGTGCTTTCCCAAAATCTTACAGATAAATCCCAGCAGGATCTGTACAGCAGGGCAGGGTGTAGTCAGACTGCTTAGGTTGGGAATCAGATAAGCGGTCGGATAAGATACAGAAGTTCTGAGACTCACGTGTCTTCTAGAGTGGGCTCTGAATTCCAGCCAGTGCTGTGTTTCCTGTGGTCCGAGGGTTCGGAGAGATAACACACACTCTCCGAGCGTGCGTTTACGTGGTGTGTGAGCCTGCAGTCGCAGCACCAGCGCAGACCGCCGCATCTGCTCTATGTTCAGACTGAAGACAAACGTCTCCATGAAGACGGTCTCCTAAAACACACACACAAACAGCCCCAATCTTCTTAGTGAAATATATTTTTACTTGTTATTAATTGCTATTAATTATAAAAGGATCAATTTCACTTTAATTGTACTTCATAAGTTGTAAAAATCTAACTGTATTTGTTTATTAGTGCAGAAACTAATCTGTTTATCAGAAAGGAACATTACACAAGAAACAGGCACGTGTATGACAAACACGCTGAATGATGACTAATTAACTAAGATTAATCTGAATTATATCATAAACGCAATCAACAATATTCTTGTATTATTCTTGAGATGCTGAGGCTTGAATCGACTCAGCTGTTCACTCACAGCTGTTGCTTCTTTCACTGTGCTTTTAAATCGCACTTGCTTCGTCATGGTGATGACCCCTTTGACCCCAATCCTCTGAGGCTCCACCCCTTCAGTATACACATTCAAACCTGTACACTGAAGAGAGGGAGAACACGCGATGGGTAAACAGAGACAACACATGGATGAAAAGAAAATACTGTTTATAACTTTTATAGCCAACCACTAAAGCTTATGTATGGGTGACAGCTAAGGTATCTAAGTCAGGGTAGGCAATTTTGTTCCAGAAACATTTTTGTTTTGCTGGTTTGTTATGTTGGTATATCTTCTGTGGAAGGCGCAGGACCACAATTCGGTCCGAATGCACCTTTAAGATAAAAGATATACACTGATACACACGGATACAAGATTTACAAGATTTCTAAAAGACAGCTCTTTCTTCAAACTGTCTTCTTTTGTGTTCCACCGAAGAAAGAAAAACGAGATTGGAAAAACGTGGGAGTGAGTACATGATTTTCATTTTTGCTTGAATTAGGATGATGGCCAATTATTTCCATTTCTGGCTAACTGTTCCTTCACAAACTCAAACACAGAGGTTTCATTCAGATAGACTGAAGATTAAACACAATGACCTTTTGTAGGCTAGCAAAGAGCCTGCTGGATGAAATCGTACCTTCACCAAGGTGATCCACACCTGCTCCACAGTCTCCTCGTACCTCAGCTGCACACACACTTTTCCCAGATTACAGTCCCTCTCATCTCCAGACAGTGTGATGGACTCTACACACACACACATACACACACACACACCCGCAAACACACATAAGAATTCCAGTAGCTCAACTAATAGTGAACACTAACAACTCAAAGGTCATGAAGTCATTAAGTCATTTCAATATGAAGTATAAATATACAGTAATTATTTGTCTATATGTATATTAGTGAATTTAAGATGAATATAACAGTGGGATACAGTCTGAGGCCAAGTTAAAAATCTGGTATTAAAATTTAAAGCTGGAAATTAACAGTACGATGATTTAAGAAATGTAAAATTAAGAGAAGACTATTTTATTGTATGTAATCAAATGTAAACAAATTTGTGACATTGACCAAAGCATTTCACTCTCGGAATAAAGATACATAATGATAGACAGTACATGTCAGTTATGATCTACATATTTTGGGTTCTAAAACACTTGATTTGTGTGTTTTGTGTGTGTGTGTGTGTGTACAGATCCACTCTATATTCTGAGAGTTATCTGAGGATACTTGCAAACAGGACCTCAGGGAAAACATTTGGAAGTAATTACTTCATCTGCCCTTTCACGATTTCACAATCTGCAGTGATCTGAGTCAATCCTGTGTGTGTGTGTGTGTGTGTGTGTGTGTGTGTCAACTGACTGGAGAGAGGGGGGTAAGATTGTTGGGAAATAAAGGGTCCTAAAAGACCCTGGAAAAAAGAGAAAGAAAACCAAACAAATGAAGCTGTAGTGGAAATTCCAGGTGACAGTGGTGGGGAAACTCTTTCCAGAGAATTCCAACAGAATGGAACTTAAAGGGTTCTTTTGGAATGTGGTTGCCTGCGGTTACCGTCTGAGTGATTCGTTATGAATGGTTACCTAGGCTACGGCTGCTCCCAAAGGAATCCTGAATGGAGGATGTGCTGCTCTGGATACTCCATACGGAATCATAATGCTTGGATAAAGCAGAGAAAAAGAAATGTTACTGTACAACAGCATTGCCAGCTTTTAAACAGCAAACTTAAAGGGATAGTTCACTCAAAAATGAGCAATTTTCCATCATTTACTTACACTCACATCATTCCAAACCTATCCATTGTATGGAACTTTTTGTCCATACAATGGAAGTTAATGGTTGCCATTGTTGTTTGGTTACCATTGCACTTCAAAATATCTTCTTTTATGCTTATTAGAAACAAAAAAGTCTTACACATTTGAAATGACAGGGTGAGTAAAATGATGGAAGAATTTTCATTTTTGGGTGAACTATCCCTTTAAATGTGACAAACCATTCATAAATTTAAATGCTTATAAGTCTTTCTCTGATTGGTGTAGGTTTGTTCGGTGGCACACAATAATCCACCATCATTAACGGCAAGAGACGACAAACTGACTCAGTCTCTTTATTTAACTTAAACAACAATAGAAACCTCGCCCAGCTCAGACCAAACACTATTGTATCAAATGCTCAAGAGCTGCATGATTTATCTGAAGTTCATATTCACGCAAATACGTATCAATTTTATAATTCTGTAGACAATTTAAAGTTAGCTGGTTTTAGTTAGTTGAAGTTAAGTTAATTGAAGTTAAAAATTCACTCTGCCTAGTGCAAGACATGACGGCTACTCAAGTTGTTACATTAAAGTTCTAAAATTTATAGCGGCACTTCACTTAAAGTTTTATATTTAAAATATATTAATAAAATGTTTGCGTGAACAAGAATTGTTTCGTAGTGTTTGGTTTTATCAGTGTGTTTCATTATGATAAATATATAGCTGTATTCAGATAACAGATGAAGGTGTGTCAATTGCTTTGGCACAAGAACTTCCCTAAATGTTTGTTAAAAGGAGATTATGTATAATTATTATATAATCCTTTCAGACACAGATGCAGTAAACGCTGATGTGAACAGGTGTGTTGGATCTCACCGGCATGTGAACACTGTATTTTAAATTGTGATCGTGTTTAATGATGTTTAATGGAATGAGATGTTACGTGAGGTGTGTGTGTGTGAGCTCACCTGTACGTGACCCTGCGGGTTTGATAGATCGAACATGGAGTGACTAAGTCTCTGTTTGCTTGTATTTTCCCAGCCTGAGGAACACAGACATGAATCATGTCTAAACTCTGTATTTGAGTCAATAAATCACATTTTGGTTATGTAACAAAAAACATTCCAATTGATTTTAAAAAAATGTGTGAATCAGATTCTATGTAATTCTAATGCATTCTATTGTCTTGTGTTATATTCTGTTCATCATTAGTCAGATAATCACAAATTTGTAATGCACAAATGTGATGATTCTTTGTTCAATTCTGGTTCTAAGAGGCAAAAATTGCAAACCAACACAATCATAAATCAACAGTGAACTGACTCAATAGAAACCTATTTAACAACATGATCTGAGACACTGTAAATGAACGTATTTTATAAACAATAGAGGATTTAAGAATAGAAATAAAGAGATTACAGACAGATGGTTTGGAGAGTAAATATTTGAGATGAAATTTTGTGCTGAATGAGGAATTGTTATTGTACAGTTAATCCACTTCTTTACACACCATGCGCAGGTAATGTTGTCCTGTGTTATTATACTTCACAGTATCCATCAGCACCAGGTAAATCTGAGGCTGTCTCACCTGTGCTGGGGCTGACCCGGTTTCTCAGAGTGAGGCGTCTCAATGAACCGGGCGATGAGTAGTTGATCATCTGACTGGTGTTTAGGGTTAAATCAGGATCATACACAATCTGACTGGCTCCTGCAAGCTCCGCCTTCCTTTCGGCATACGCGGCCCTTGTGGAACCTAAAAATGTTGCCAGATTTGTACAAATGTAAAATTAGTACTGGTGAGAATAGTAAAATTGTACTTATATACGTCTGCAGGGCTCCAAGCTCCATTTATGTAAATGTATAAAATATGATTTATCAGAATTGTATGTGATTGACAAAACTATGATACATAAAATGCTCATAATGTCATTTCCCCATATAACACACAGACATCTCGGCTAACAGGGAACTTTCTCGGAACGTCAGCTAACGTTCTCAAAAGTTCTCTCAAAATTACCAAAAAAGTTCCTCCAGTAACGTTAGCAGAACCTTTTCATATCATATCATATATATATCTCATTTATATTTATATCTATATAAAAAATGTTAAGCTAAAGTAGTTAGTGGAACTTTTAAAAAGGTTGCATATTAAAATATGCTTAAATAACATTCATGTAACCAAGCAATAAGGTTACAATGCGTAGAATACAATGCCTAGAACTTTCAAAATAACATTTTTCACATTTTTGGGACCTATTGGAAACCTATTTACAACCTAAAAGTGTTGGTATAAAATGAAAAGCGCAAATTTACTGTGTTGCCCGGTGGAGTACTGCGGGCCTCTCGGCTGGATGTAGGAGGGCTTGAGGGTTGGAAGAACGAAAGGAACCTCCCGACCATCCGGAGGCAGTTTGGAGAGCAGATAATCCTCAGATACACCAACACTTTTCTTCACATTAGACTCAAACGTTAATTCATAGAGAGGTCGAACCTTAAGAACTGAAAAACACACGAATTAACAAGAGTTTAAGATGAAATAGGACTGAATAAGTGACTTGCATGTAAATGCATTTATGAATGCAATAGCTATTCATAATGTATGTGTATATGAAGGTTTGCATTATGAAAACAACAGAGAGAGAAAGAGAGAGAGAGAGACACTCACTCTGAGTTTCGGGTTGCTTCTCTTTGGCCATTAACTTCCTGCAGCAGTTTTTGATACATTCCGTCATGTTGTAAATCTACAAAAAAAAACGCAAAACAATCATCTTAAACATGAGAGAAAAAATAAATAAAATAAACTTTTATTGTCATACAAAAAACATTATTAAAATGCTGCGGCCTAAATACACACAGATTCTAAATAAACAAAGTCTACAATACTTAAACTCAAAGATAAAAGGCTGTAATATAGCCATTAGTTTCCTAACAAGTAACGTTATAATAATACAACAATTATTAGTATTTTATTAAACGCTATTTATGTCAGTTCTTTTATTTTGTATAGTTTTATTTACCTGTAACATATGTTGATAGCATTAGATAAGTAAGGAACAAATAACTCTGTACATACCTGTGCTCTTGCCGGAGCGCACTAAGCGCACTAATAGCGCACTAACACTAGTGCGCACAGCAGGTGAGTCTGACAGCCTCCGCTGGAAACTACTGCCTCTGTTTGGGTCATAGTGCCCGCCGAGTTACAGCTTAGTTTCTTAACAACATAAAATCAAAACTGTACTTTTGACACAGTACAGGAATGAAAATTAAATATGAATATAGGCTCTTGTTACATTATATACCTTCATTTTATTATTTAACATTTCAATTTAAAGCTGCAATCTGTAACTTTTGCCTCTCTTGTGACCTGCAGATTTTCTTAACGTAGTTTAAATTTCAAACAAGCTACAAATGTTGCACCTTTCCAGCACCCACACACACTATATAGTTGTCAGATATTTTTCTTTCCTTTGACAGAGGTGATGTAACCATTAGTCAAACTGACCTTTTCTGGAAAATCAGACTTGGTACCTCAAATAATCATCTTTACTATAAACTTTGTGTTTTATAAACTTTGTGTAAGGTAATGAAGTAATTTAAAACACTTATCCGTCATGTATTTGCTCAATAACTGATTTTTGTTAAATTTTTTAACCAAAAAGGTTACAGATTGCAGCTTTAATAAATTCCCATAAGGAGATTTCTTGTTTGCCTTAAATAAATAAACACGCCAACAAAAAAGGTTCAGGTCATCAAATCTGCATTTATTGATCGACCAGGCTCTCTTTAACTGTCATATAAAAATAAAACAGATACACAAAAGAGGAAATTCTGCACAGATGCAACGGCAACAGCCAAAAGAATGATACAGAACTTCCTGTGCCACAAACAACCTCCAGTTTGAGTCACTCAGACCGTCTTAAAAACATGAACTCGTAGCACGTGCAGGCTTGGCAGGTCTGCAAACAGCGGCTCTCAGACACTCACGTTTACAGTGAGAAAACGTGACACAAGAATATGAGCAAACAAATTCACAGAAAAACAGAAAACTCAGGACTTCCAATCGGGGGAAAAACACAATAGCAAATACAAACTCACAAGATCAAATAAACGCAACATAAATATTCTTCTATGTATGGGTGCATGCGTGTGACTGCAGAATACAACAGCAGCCAGGCAGCGGAAACCTGCATTGGGAAATATCAAAAATATTTCTTTGGTACTGATACACAGAGGCCCTGAACAACAGAACAAAACATGAGGAAATGAAGCTGCCCGGTGGGTACTGCAGTAACAGTCCATGATGGAGGTCATGAAGAGGTCAGAGGTTCAGATTTGTGAAGCCTCAGAATGGATGTTCAGAAACAAATATTGTGAGACGGATGATGGAACTGCCTCGAAAGTTGATGACGTTGTTAACGGTAACCATCTCTAGGTCCAGAACGATCGTCTTCGGTCCTTTAATAGGTCGGGCCAAAACCAATGTTGCACTGATGTTGCTGGTTTGCTATAGTGGAGAGAAAGTAGGGCAACAGAGAGAGAAAGAGCGTGAGAGAGAGAGAGAGAGAGAGAGAGAGAGTAAACATAAAACAAATCTATTTTCAACAAGGAAATAATTTTACAGTTGAATTTACTGTAAATACATTACGGTTATTAATTAGTGCTGATTCTGTTTTTTTCTTCCTGCAGATTAATTTTTGTTTGCACATACTTGGACAAATAAAGTCCAAACAAGCCCCAAACATTTAACTTTTCATTTGATTTCCAACAATTACTCATTAGCTGAGGGATTTACAGGACCAATAAACACTCAGTGGTTTGGCTCGAGTTATTCTGCTCTCAGCATGCAAACAGCGCCCTCTAGTGGTTACATTTATGTAGCTACAGTAAATTTACAGTTCATTCTAAAAACCTATAGTTAAAGTGTTCAAAACCTATTGTCAAATTCAATATATTAACAGCGAAAACTGCTGTACATCGGCACAAAAAGCCATGCCGAACACTAAACCAAAAGACATTTCAGTGGAATAACAGATATTGAAACAGTATCTCACTTACCCGCATGTAAAACTCTCGCCCATCGTTGCCAGACTTGATCTGAAAGATGTAAAACGCCCCCGGGTAGCGCGTGGTGGCCTGCATCTGAAATATATCTGCAGGAACGCTGCGACCAGAGGACAAATCCATGTGTCTGTATAAGACAGTGAAGGGTCTTTCCCGACAGGCAGGGTTCTCCGCAGAACACATGCACTGACTGAGAGAATAAAGCATTAACTCATATTAACAACATGCATCTGTTTATAATTGCACTAGTAAGTCAAACGGCTGATGTTATGAACTCACTTATCACTGAGCGCTATGTAAGGTGGGTCACATCTCAGAGGGTTCAGGCATGTGTAACCTCCCTGGAAATTGAAACACACTTGTGCTGATGTACAAGTGTTGTTACCAGACTCACATTCATTGAGATCTTAAAAATCAAGCACAGGCATAAGTCAGGTTATCACCATCAGCATTCATTTTCAATGTCTATGTTAGCTATAGATCAGGGGTGTGAAACTAGGGCCAGTTTCCAGAGTTTAGCTCCAACCAGCTCCTGGAATTTTCACCTGCCTGGAAGTTTCCAGTAATGCTGAAGACAATGATTAGGTGGATCAGGTGTGTTAAATTAAGGTTGAAGCTAAACTCTGAGGACACTGGCCCCCCCGGGAGCTGAGTCTGACATCACTGTTCTAGTGTATTAGAGATAATATAGGTCTTATGTTCAGATCATGTGACCTCCCTGTTGCCCCTCCCATAATAAACATAATAAATGAATCACAGGTGACAACAACACCTGCAAAAAGATTATTGCTTTATCTTCCAGTAACAAAAAAAATAACAAAACATGACTGAGTGGAAAATTCTTAAAATCATACATGCCTTAATAAAATCATGCTTTAATTAAATACCAACCACACAGAGTAAAGATGCACTGATACCTTCACAAGTTCTTCCATCCTCATATAAATAATATCCAGGTGGACACACACAGGAATATGATCCCGGCATGTTAATACACGTGTGCTGACACAGAAAGTCTGAGAAACTGCACTCGTCCAGATCTGAGACCAACAGAAATGAAGATGAGAAACACAAATATTTCTAAATATGGCTGACTTACTGTCCAAACATCTCCTCCCTAATTACCGGTACAGGTGGTCCCATCGGAGGCGAGCTCGAACCCCTCGTCACAGGTGCACATGAATGACCCGTATGTGTTCAAACAGCCGTGAGAACAGCGGTCTGTTTCACACTCGTCCACATCTGGGAAGAGAGGGAGGAAAAAGAGAGAGAGATCAAGGATGGAAGATGACAGCAGGTGGATTAGAACAAGCCCTATCTGCAGTGAATAACTGTAAGACAGGAACAGCTAAGAGCCTTTTTTTGAGATCAGCTCAACTTAAACTGGAAGACATGATGCTCATTGAATATGAGGAGGTGCTTGTGTGTTTGGGCACCTTGGCATGTCCTGCTGTCACTGTTGAGGAGGTATCCTGGGCCACAGGAGCAGGAGTACGAACCAGGAAGGTTAGCACACAGCTGCTGGCAGTAACCATAGCGACACTCATCAATGTCTAAGGAAAGACATTACAACAACCGGATCACTGAATCATTTAAATTTTAAACAAAAACAACGATTATTACATCACCGCTTAATGACAAAAATTGAACTATTACATCACTGCAACAGTAAACTGTCAAATTACAAAAACTGGATTACCTCATCATTTAAAGATCAAACTAAATTACTGGGTAATTATATACTTCTTCTTAAATGGTGATAAACAACAACTAATTATTGACAATGACTTGGCATATAGAGTATTTAAAGAGAAGTTACAGCATT
>JAZGTK010009820.1:0-16915 GCA_036877625.1 Ambastaia sidthimunki | reverse complement strand
AGATGTTTGTTTGTTTGTGTGTGTGTTTATAAGTGTCCTGCCAGAACACCCACTGTTGGGAGTTACATAATACTCCATTTTTGAGTCTCTCATTTCTTAAGAGGCATTTTAGCACAACTTGTGTCATAACTGATATGACAAGATATTCGATATGACCATCGACAAACTGAAGTTGTGTTTACAGCATTTACCGGTTTATGAATCAGCCTTTTGCAAAGTTTGGGCAAAATACCAAATGAAATAAAAAACAAAGGCCACTTCTCTAAATGTAACCTTCAAATGATATGCTGAAAGAAATGATGCATGTTTTTATGAGGCTTGTCAACTAATCTTAGCACTTATTTATTAAATCTCCTTGATGTCTTTTTAAAACTGCATGTAACAGAACATTTACAGCTGGTTCTACATTTGCGTCACGGCATTTCAAGACCTGACATCACAGAGCCGTGTAAACCTTCCCCTGGATTCCGGCCAATCGTTGTTCTAATATTTAAATACGTACTTGTGTCAGCCTGGCTGCCCACGCTGATGTATCTATCATTGGTGGTCTGAGCTGTCTGGTAGTAGGTGGCTTCGTCCTGCTGCGGTACCTTAGCATTCTTCTCCGTGAGGAATGCAACCGCCTCGGCTAGGTCACCGTTACTGACCTGAAGATAAACAAAGACAGTGTTTCAACATCTTCCATCACAGAATGAAACTCACTGGCTACACTGGCACCAAAAAAGGTGCTTCAAGATGCCTGTTTTTGTCTATACGGTTCCTTAAGAACCTTTAACATCCAGTAGAATCCTTCCGTTTCACATAAGGTTCTTTGTAGTAGAGAAATTCCTTTACTCAATGGTTCTTAGGGGAACCAAAAATGGTTCTTCTATGGCATCGCTGTGAAGAACCTTTGTTTTAAGGATGTACATATAATGACAGCTCACCTGAAGGGCTTGTTGTAACAGCTGAACATCTGTGGTTCCAGTAACTTCCCTCAGCTGGTTCAGTAATGTCTGCTGGTGCTGTGACAACATGGAACACATGGTGTAAGCAAACTTTAGACACGACAGAAACCAACAGCTGTGAAAGAACCCAAAATAAACTTAAAAAGATGATGATGAAGTGTTCCTGTAGCTCAGCTGGTAGAGCATTGCGTTAGCAGCACAAAGGTTGTGGGTTTGATCCCAAGGAACACAAGTACTGATAAAAAAAACGTTATACCTTTAATTCACTGTAAGTCGCTTTGGATAAATGTTAATGTGAATCACAGTAAGTTGGCTTAGATATCTGAATATCTCTGCTGGGTGTGGTCTGGCTATCCCAGCTTTAAACAAATGTCTGGCTGTGCACGACTAGAATCCAGCTGACTGCTCCTACCAGCCCCACTGAGGAGTGTCAGACACAACACAGACAGAAACCAGCTCGCACCTCCGGGTGGGAAAATGCCAAGTACAGCCACTGCTCTTTATCTCAGTGCTGGCTGCGACTGGGAGAGTCAAATACACTCTGTGTCGGCCTGGAGAGAAAACAAAAGCACTCCTCCCAAGACTGAAATCCTGCAGAACTGATTCTTTCTATTCAGGCTGTTTTAGTCTGGCCTTTATATGGGGAGTCAATAATACCAATGGCATTTCTTTAAGATTGTGGCATCCTGTATTGTGCATGTGTTTCTCTGCATGTTTGATAAGCCCAAAGTAGCATCACCAAACCCTAAGTCTGGGTTATATTGTTACATAACTATCGAACTGCCAGGGGCCAAAAGATGCCATACTGACCTTTTTAATGCATTTTATGCTTTTATGATCAAGATATGACATGAAATGTGGTATGCGTAGGGCCCGCACGTTCCAACACTCATTGCTAAAGGTGGACTCTCCTCCCAGCCCATCTGTGGTACGGAGGAAATGAACTGAATAACACGTCTTAACAGTAACGTGATAAAGCTACACAAACTCTGGGCCATATCTGCTGGGTTGGGCTGTTGAAAGTCAAAAAAGCACTTATTCGGTTACTGTATAGGGAGCATGTTTATTTAGTATGATATGAAACAACCTCCGTTTTTGCTTATTGTACTGCTTTAATACACACTGCAAAAGAGACTCGTGCTTACAAACCGATTGCATTTCAGTCCACCAAAACACTAATACACAATGCACACACACCCGACAATAAGCCTAGTTTACAAACAAAACATCATAGCTTACGACATGCAACAACAAGAAAAGATCCTTGTTTACAAACCAATGAAATTTAAATCCACATAAACACAAATAAACAGGAAACCACTTTTAATGTTTACAAATAAACCTACAAAACATGACAACAACATCACCAAGATGACAAAAGCATGAAATTTAAATACAAAATTGCACAAACATGTCACAAACCAACAAGAAAATCCCACTGTTTACAAACACAAGGACACAAAACATGACACACTGTATCTGCCAAAATAAATCAGCTGTTTATAGGTGACAGCACATAAACAAACCTACTAACCCAAAGTAAACTCAACATGGAGTAATCGTGCTACCTCTGAACACTCAAACACAGATTTTGTTGGTTATTTCGTGACAGCTAATAAAGTTGAAGTGAAATGTCAGTGTTGTTTTGGTGGGCAAGTTTAGCATCTATAGCTCTGTTAGCACACACCCGTCAGTTCGCACCTTTATTTCAGTTTTAAACGTGTGTGATGTTGTATTTGCAATTTTTTGTTATCTTTAACCTTTTAAATCTTTGGGACGCGTTTAAAACTTGTAAGTTTTCCAACATAATATTCCTAAAATGAAAGCAAACACAGAAACGTGGGGCGCGGTTGCTGTCATGCTAACACTAGGCCGCAGTAATCAAACCGCCCCGCAGAAACTTTCAACGCGACCCACTTATGACACCGACCGGACCGAACCGACCCGATCTGGAGCGAACCGGGTTCATGTGTGTGTTCGGGTGGTAAGCGCGTTACCTTCTGGGAGTGCTGCTGCAGGACATTCTGCTCCACGGTCATGGCCGGTTCCGATCCAGGCAAAATGGACTCGAGAGTAAAACACGGAGCATACAGGACTTCGAGGGGTTTCGGACGGGAGAGGTTCAAAGTGAAGACCCCCGCGCTCATCCGCGCTGCAACGGCGCCATAGCAAACGCGTGCAGAACAGACTCAGCTGATCACTCTGACATCCATTAGCTGGGTCTGAATAACACACACACACACACACACACACACACACACACCCACACACACACGCACACACACACGCACACGCACACACACCTACGTCAGAGGGGAGTAAACACGCCCCTCACACAGACACACAGTCACACATTGAAATATGCACAAACAAAACAATGCTCGCACAAAGCAATATTAACAGCCTCATAAATGATCACAATGCCCTCATATGACAGACATTAACATGCATAAAACAATACTAATACTAACAAACAAAGCCATACATATACACACACTATATACACACACATATGACACACTGAAACACACACAAATCTTAAAGCTATATTAAAAAGTACCCATTATAAACTAAATGGTTTCTCTACTATGATAAGAAGCATTACTACTTTCTAACCCTAAACCTTCCTTAAACTTATTTATATTTATATTATATTTATTTATATGAGCTTTTTGAATTATGAGGACCACTACAAATATCCTGACAGGTTCATTTTGATGTCACTATGTTTGTGAGAATATTCTGTGCAGACACACCCACAAAACAACATCAACACACAAGCTGTCAGCGGTGAGTTTTGTAACATCAGGAAAAGTGAATGTTGAGTAACTGTAATGACTGTTTCTGTTTCTGTTGTGTGTAAGATTGACAACACAGTCTGAATATTGACCAGATCAGTTAAAACACAAGAACATAGTGTGC
The DNA here is from genome assembly GCA_036877625.1 of Ambastaia sidthimunki. Taxonomy (NCBI): domain Eukaryota; kingdom Metazoa; phylum Chordata; class Actinopteri; order Cypriniformes; family Botiidae; genus Ambastaia; species Ambastaia sidthimunki. The sequence goes on along the minus strand of JAZGTK010009820.1, from coordinate 13,046 downwards.
AGTATTGCTTTCATAACTTTCATCTATATAATTCCTTTCATGAATTAAATGTGTGTTCACCAATAAATTAACAGGGAAGGTTTTATTCCTAATAAAAACATCAAATGTCTGAAATGCATTAATAAGATTTGGGGGTGGAAATTTATCCAAAGATTAGAGAGAGAGTTTAACAAAGGCAGTATGTGCAAAGTACAACCACACACACAACAGAGAGTGACAGAAGGACAATGTTGATTTATTTCAACAGATGTGTAGAAACAAATCAATAAATTATACAGTGAATGAATAACATTTCAGTGTAGAATCTTATGAAAAAAATCACAATACAGTTTAATTTTAAACATCATTGAGGATAACAAAATCATCTTCTTTTGGGATGTCTCCTGATTTTATCTTTTATCAAAGCTAACACACGTGTATTTTGTTTTATTTAAACAGCCGATCAATCAGAAACAATTATGTTCAATCCGATCAGTCTTAAAGAATCAAACGTGAGAAGCCTGAATCCTGCCAGCAGGAGGCGCTCTTGTGCATATTTTCAATCAGTAGAAAGTTGCATAAGTTGAAAGTTGACCCAACCTGCGTTGTTCAAGGCTGACACTGAAAGGTGTGCAGAGAAGGTCGAAATGTTTGTATTGCATTTTAAACTTTGTTGAAAGTTATGAAAGGTTATTTACCTTAGGCACTCTTTTTAAACAGTGCATTGATTTAACAAGGTTTTAGTTGCTAGAAAAAGACTGAATGCATGAGAAAACATTGAAAGAGAAGCACCTGCGTCACCGGGTTTTACTGCAGGTGTCAGTTTACTAACACCATGAGACTGGATGAGCTGTCTCGTGGCCTCGCTCCAGTTCCTTTCTGTGTAAATATGGAGTTTGATCTCGCATGTGATCTTTAACCGCGTGTGCATGTCTACTGTACAGATCTGACGGATGTCAAAGCTGTACAGTAAATAAGTACAGACCTCTTAGGTTACATAAGACTTTACATTTTCAGGTCAGAGATCACCCAGATCATAAAGTCCTCATGCCTAATCTAAGACCTACAGGGTCTATAAGAAAATAGGGCACAGTTTACTGTATTATTATGAAGGAATTTTCTGTTTTGATTTTTTTTTTATAGCTGTTTAACCTGTATTTTCAATTTTGCATTGTGTTGTGTTAAGGGTTAACAGAAATGTCTGTAAAATAAACTTTTCTGATAATTTTTTGCAGTGTAATTTTTACAGAAAGCTTTAGATAAATAGACAGATAGAGAGACAGACAGATAGAGATATAGCAGCATACAAAGTACACACTTAATGTAGCATGTTATTGGCAGAAAATTCAGAGTGAAAACCATGTTTTTACTCTATAATCAAGCTATTCAAATCCCAGAACACTGTAATAAATCTGACCCCTCTTCCCACCCTGTCATCTCCCAGATCCCACCATTTATCTGAAGTGTGATGTGAAGGGTTCACGGGTCAGTCTGGAGAATTTCCTTAACTTTGGGGGTGGAAATGAGTTTCCAGCAGTGTTGGGTTCAAATGCACTGGGTTCGAGGGGCCTCTCCGTAACCTCTGACCTCAGAAGCAGTAGTTTTAATCTCAGTCTGGCCTCGGTGAGATTGCTTGACACCAAAGCACCTTTCACATTTAAAAGTGATTTATGGAACTTTGTGCAGGTCATGTGTAGAAACATTTCAAGAAAAACTTTAATATATTCAACCGTAAAGACAGAAAAAATATAAACAATATAATACCCAATACATTATATGCTACATTCTATGTATCTTAAAAAAACTGACCTTTTGTACATAAATTTGATTACATTTGATTGAATCTCAATACACTGTCTGTTCATATCCATGTTTAAATTAAAATAAAAATATGTAATACAAATTTAAAAACACACATAAGAAAAAAACATTTAGTAAACAAATTGTCAGATCAAATGTGATTCAATTAAGTAAGAAGTTTCCTTGTTCCATTAACAAAATCTAATATTACCAAAGGTCAGAGAATCACGTCTGTTCCGGTTTTATACTTCATTTATCGTGCTATTATACCCCATGAAATGTTAACTACAATATGAGTTAAGCGTGAATCAATTTTAAGCTCTTTTATGTCCTGTGGCACGAGGTCAACACAGCACCAGTCGTCCGTGATAAACAACAGCACTCAGTGAGCTCTCTTAATGAAAGGAGAAGTTCATCTGCCAGCTGTCACACTCTGGTGGCCTTTGAAGAAGGGGCTGCTGGGAAATGGGGGGGGGGTGTCACAGCTGCAGGGTAACTGCAGATCAACCACAGTGAGTGAACTGGAGATGTCAGAGAGAGGCAAAGGTCACAACCTCAGAGGTACTGACACAGACTCCAAGAAGCTTGGAGTTACCTTCATGAGGATCAACCTCAGTGGAGGAGGTAGAACAATGTAATATCTCCAGCACCTGAAAACATGCAGTATTTTGCATTTTATATAACAGAAAATTACAACTCTGCTGTGTCTGAATTTGCATACTATGTGCCCTAAATAGTATGTGAGATTACAATAACTATGGCTTTAATCATAAACCTGCACAATGGCAAACGTGGCCAAGAGTTAAACTTGGTACAATAGTATGATTTGTGTTCATGGGTACGTGTTTTTTTAGGCTAATATTACCCAACCCTCTTGCATAACAAAGGAAGATTGAGTAATGTATTGCTTTTCCACATTTAAATAACAGAAAACTGGTCACAGCGGTTTGTAAATTTATGACCCTTATGAATTAAACACTTACCTGAAGCACTTTTCAAGTTTCTTTCAACCGAACACTAAACATTTACATCCTTGTCAAAGAACAATTTTGACACCAGCCTGAGTCATTACACAAGATAAAGCCCTAAAATGCAATTAAGCACCTGTGAATGAGTTTTCTAAAGCCACAGCTGTGGAATCGTGACGAAGCCGAGTTAAACATTGACCTGGAGACCTCATTTAACCACAGAAAACACGCAGCAACTCCATTTCTCCGTCTCAACCTGTTGAACCTCGCTGACCCCAGTACTTTGTCTTCCTGGAAGACCAAAACATTTCCTTTGTGTGGTGGGCCAGAGTTAAATAGTAAGATGCTTTCTGGGCTGCGTCCAACCCCCCGTCCACCAGGAAAGTCCAGGATATCAGAGGATGTGAGACAGACAAACGGCTGTTTGTGCGGTTAAAAGCGCTGACCTCGGTCAGACGTGTGACTTGTGCGTTTGGCCTCTCCTCTGTTTAAAAGCCAAAAGGAAATCAGGGGTTATGGGCGGTTCAAGCGTGATAAGAATCTTTGGATGGCGAAGTTCACATGGAGGAAAGGTTATTTGAAGTTGAGAAAAAAAACTTATTAAAGGATTATACAGTCTGGTAAAACCAGCTACTATAAGACTGCAGACAAAATCCTCTGAAATTTGAATTACTTACATAAATCTTACAGTGGCCCTTAAAAGCATTTGGACACTTTACAAACAAACTTCTTTGTGTGTGGCCACGGACCCCTTGCTGTAAAGAGAGAGTAGTGTTTCTGTGTTACATATCATATGAAACTACATGGAAAAGTTGGTGTATTTTAAGCTGGGCCCATATGAATATACATACAGTAGCATTTTAATTAAAACATTTTAATATGGGAGTGAAAATGCAGTATTGTGGAGGTACTGCCCTCTTACAATGGCTGTTGGTTTGAAAATTACATTAATACATTACAAATGTGGTTTCATGTGGATTGTGGCTTCAGACAAAAAGGAAGTTTTCTGCAGTCCTATGGATCACGCAATGTACAGATTTTGGCTCAATTTTGAGGTGAAATGTTTATTTGGACGTTGGTCTTAAATGGCCAACAGGAAGCGCAGTGTTGAGATCAAAGTGCTTCTCACAATGGTTGAACAAACCACTTTTCAAAATGGAAGCCAACAACCTGTTTAGTCATAATTATAAGACAATGTTTTCCAAATCCCCCTTACCATCTCTTTCCTGCCATTGTTGTGGCTTGGCAAAAATGCGAAAAACAGTTGGGAAAGTCTTTATATATCACAGTCTCACGGCTGGATTCAAAGATGCAAAGGTGGTTCACTAATTTTGAGGTTGGGGGATGTACGAGTATAAAAGTTAGCAGTTAAAACTGCTAACGACAGATGAGTGTCAGCTGACCTTTTTTTAACCTTTAGAGGCATAAATCTATGCTGGTCAGTTAAAAGAAAATAGGGGAGGCCGAGCCCCAATAATGTATTCAAAATTTAATTAGTGACAAAAACAAATATTGTTGAAATGGGAGTTTAATGTAAACAATCTCATTTTTAAATGCAGAATAGCTCAAAAGCATTAATTACTGTATGAATAACTGAGAAATCTGATAGCATACAGCTATTTACGACTAGTAAAAAAACTAGTCAGAATAGATATTTAAAAGACACGCCATCATTTGCATAATAATCTAAAATGCATCCAAAATGTGGATCTCCAAATTACCAAAAGATCTTAAAACAGGTGAAAGACTGACACGTAAACCAAGTAAAAGACGTAAATCTTTAATTCTGTGCATTTCAACATTTTATTATGCTATCAATGCAAATAAACACCAAAGACAAAGAAAACTCAAAGGCTCTGATCGTCACCAAAGAATATGAACGTTTTTTTTGCTACAAACGTATTTCTTAAACTCACAAATGCAGAGTGACTCTGAATTAAACAGCAATGTTGTTTCAGTTAGTTTTGTATCCAAAAACAAAATGTAAAACCTTTTAAAAATAAAACAATTATGCACATTTGTCCTTGAAGGTTGGAGAACAGGCTTAACAGGCCAGGACTGCATTCGCAGAAAGATTACGGTTGAAGTACTCATCTCCTGTGATAAAAACATCTATTTTAAGACTTGACATTTCCCCACACAGGGACTCCCCATGCGTGTACATGCTACAGGCAGCCGAGCAGAGCCTCGAACTGAGATTATCATTAGCTCACAACATACAGACATGCAGAAAAAGTGTCATTCTCTGGTTGGTGACCCTATGTACATTATTACATTTTTCATATGTACAATGCAAGACGTAAAAACTTTGTCTTGAACAATACAAAATAGTTATTTCTTCATAAAGGAATATTTACATCAATTTATTGAACCATTGTCACAACATAAGAGAATGTGGAATACAGTTGAATTACGTTAAGATTTATGTTTAAGACTTTGAGAGTGATGGGCCTTAACTCACTAACAGACAGAAAAAAAAACAAGATAAAATAAATCCAAAATCAGACTGAGTTTCCTTCTCACAAGAGAGCATCTGATTCACACAGAATCCTAAACAAGGATGTTTTTCCATTAGAAACGTCTTTATACATCTTTATTCCATAAATACAGCTCATAATTAACCCTCATCACTTCGGTGGACAAACGTTTTCAAAATTTAAACAATCACTGTCTTCAACAGAAAACCTGCAACATGCTACATAAAGAATATTAAGATAAAGTACAAAACAACAGATTATACAAAATTGTAAAAAGATACATTTCATTGACTAAAAATATGACACTCACATTTGCGTGTTTTTTTAATCGTCATGCCATTATCACCACATAACACCAACGGTTTCATTCCGGATGAAATTAAAGCACTGTAAATCTGATTAAGCTACAATTCTAGAACATTCCAGTAAATGTTGTTGCCTTTTAAGGCCTAAACGTTTGGAAAACCCTCAACCTAGTTTTAGATCCAAGATACCTGATAGACCTGATATTACATCCCGGCTCTTTAAATTCTGCTGTAAGAAAATATACTTTATTCCTGTGTTAATTGGCCTTTTTTAATGCCACAAATTCAACATGCTATTGTGCTTAGACTGTACAATTTTCTTTGCCTCAGAAAAAGAAAAGTGTCCTGATTTGGCTGTAGAGTGAAATTAGCAGTAACATTTCTGGATTCATCAATAAAACACATCACTGAATGTTCTTCATAAATGTTTCAGGTGGGGAAGGAGGAAAGTCATGGTCGAAATTTTACATTGTGCTGGACAGAGACGTTCGCTCAGCATACGTGCTTAAAAACAATGAAAAAGCAAGTATAGAAGAAGCAAGAGATATGAACTCTAAATAAAATCATGGGGAGACCATCTTATTCTGACATGAATAAAAACAAACAAACAAACATACATTAAATCATTTCAAGCAGGGGCAAACGGCCTCCAACAAAGATGTTTTAAACAGAATAGCCATTTATTCTCAGTTTAAAAGGATAAAATAAGAACAGACACTAACAGGAAAAATGACCCTGCACAAAGTTCTCCAGCAACTCTTTGTGTTTGGTAGATATATCTACCATTTCTCCACTGTGCTGTTCAGACTCTCTTCTCTCTGACTTTGTGTCTGTCTATGTGCCAGAGAGCTTTTGTTGTGCTCGTAGTCACTGCACAGCTCCACTTGAACACTTTTGACACAGTGGGCCGACTGGACCTGATCCTGAATCTCAGTTCTGAGCTGACCGTTTTCCCTCTGGAGCATGTAGTACAGAATTGGGTTAGACCTGGTTAAAGGGGGCGAGTCTGAACTGGATCTCTCCTCCCTGCTAAAAGTTTCTTCAGGTTCTTTAACAAATTTACTACTAGCACTGGGGGAGATCTTAGTCCAAAGTTGTGATTCTCCAGTGCTATTAAACGGTACAGAATCAGAAGCTGTTCTGAGGACACCAGTGCCTGAACTGAGAGAAAATGGGTACCATGGCAAGTTTGATATTTTGTGAGGTAAATCAGACTGGGTTAAGTTCCTATTGGCTGTACAGTTTGCTGAAGGGAGAAAGGGACTTGGGGTTTCTCTGGGTTGGGATAGCTCCTTCAGGGAGTTTTCTGAGAGGAGGAGCTGCTTGAGAACATTGAAGCCCTGGCTTTCTCTGGACAGATGAGCTTTACTCCTAGGACACCCAAATAAATCTTCCTCCTTTGATATTATTAGCCCTCTGCCATTGTGTTCAGATGTTTCAGACAGCAAACTGTCACTAGTGGTATCTCCTGAACGTTGACATAGTTCATTACTTAGGTGCTCAGCCAGCTCAATGCACAGTTTTCTTTTTTTAGGAAGAGGGCTGTGACAATCCAGAGGTTCCTCTTTTATCAAGTTCATAAAGAGCTTGGGTTTGTGTGGGTTTGAATGATAGGTAGCATTCTGCTGCTGTAAAAGCTCACTGAGAAGTCCATATTTAGCAGCTGTTTCTGTAGGACTTGGCTCAGATCTCACCTTGTCCTGTGCTTTAACAATGGTTGTGTGTTGTGGTAGTCTTCTCTGAGAATAAGCCCCATCATCAGAGTTATCTGGTGAAAGATTTTCTTCTACTGGCTCTGTTTTGATCTTAAGGTCCAGTGAAGGTCCATTGGAGCTGTCACAGTTGGTAGAAACTCCCTGAGGCTTCTCCAGCCCCCCTGCTGCTATTTCTGAGAATCTGTGCCCATTGATTTTGTCCTTGTGGCAAGCTGTTCCCAAGAGAAGCTGAAGTACAGTGCGTTTCTCAAGAAGGTTTTCTATTTGTGTTGATGCTAAAGGTGACTCTGCGCATTTGTGAGGTGTGAGAACAGCAGGGGGACCATCCAGAGTGGAGGTTCTGTTCCACTTGACTGGATCAACAAGATGATCCATAAGAGCCTGAGGCTTGTTAAGCTCAAGTTTTGGGCTTTGCCTTCTGCTTGATGGCTTGTGAGAGTGTAAAGGAGGAGGAGAGGGGGACAAGTTCTTTATACCACCCTGAGCCAGATTCTGCAGTAACTTGCTGGCACTGAATGATGGCTTCACCTTCTTTTCACTTGAATGGACATTAGATTTGCACAGATCTAGAGGACTGGACTGGGGGCAGGGTGAAGGGTAGGAGTATGAAGGGGAAACTGAACAGAATGAAGATAGCCCTCCACCTGTTTGCCGGTCCAGAGGACTCAATGTTCTGCTGTTCTCTGGTGTACTAATCCATTTAGGTGGGGCTGCAGTCAAGCTGCTGATGATAGTGTCAGGTCGTAAACCAGGATTATCTGAACTTTTGTTGACTCTCTCATTATTTCTGTGGTCAAGCAATAACTGCATTAGCGTGACCTTATCATGGGATTTTATGTCTGGGTTGGTATCCAGATCTGTGGCCTCATTGACCTTTGGCACAGAAGGTTCTGGCTTCCATTTGTTTATGAGAGAGTCTGTGAGCTTGTCCAAAGAGTACGTTACAGAAGAGTAGGGCTCAAATGTTTGGCTAGGGACTCTGCTTTTCATGGAGAGATCAATGGGGTAACAGCTGGAGAAGCTCTCAGCATCACTATTGTCTTTGGTCAGGCTGTACTCCTGGTTGGAGTGCTCACTGTCAGACTGCAGGGAGGAGGCCTGGCTCAGGAAAATGCCACAATCATCCTCCAGATGTCCATTCTTGGTGAGCTGCTGTTGGGAGTTGTGGTTTTTGAGAAGCAGAAGCAGCAGGCTGCTACAGTTCTGTGGAGGTCGACCGTGCTTGTCAAAGGGCCGTCTTTCTATGGGGGGTTTCGTAAAGGGTGAAGAAAGGGAAGGTTTTTTTTTGTTCGAGTTTAACATTGATTGGGAGAGTGTTCCATTTTGGACGTTTAAGGAGCTTAACATATCTGAAGCAGATGATGGTTGCCCTGTGCTAGGGGGCCTCTTGTCCTGGGTTTGCTGAGTGGCCATGGCAGCTAGCCTCTCGCTGGCTGATTGACTGGTTAATTGTGCTTTTAGGGCTTGCTCTCTAGAGTACTGCTGTAAATGAGCCTCACTAGACAGCAATAATGCCAACTGACTGCAGGCCACACTGGGCTTGGGCGAAGGGGCTGGACTTAACCTGGTCCTCACCTTGTTAGCAACAGCCTTGAGTCGCTCTGTGCAGGGCATGGACTCCGGGCTTGTGGGCTGGGAAGAACTTTGAGAGGAATGAGGAGAATCTGAACTTCGGTTCTGGTTGCTCTGACGACAGTAAGGCACAGTGTTATTATTCTGCTGCTTGCTTTTCCTCAAGAGACTTTTGAGGCGGCCTGATGCTGTGCTGTAACTTTGGCAGGTTTCCTTACCCAAAGGAGCTCTTGCATTGTCCTCAGCATCAAGATGTTTGTGGCTTTGAGAAATGTCCTGCGATAACGCGACACTCTCCAGTCGAGAGCTAAATGACTGCAGCAGAGATGCAAGCAGGGTGCTCTCCCCCTGTCCAGAGCTATCCAGGCTTCCTTTGTAGTGCTCCCTTTTCTGTCCATTTACTTCCATTACAAGGCCTGCTTGTTTCTGGCTGTCAGCTTCACTCCATGCTCCAGAGCGAAGCAGCCTGGCCTTTTTAAGGTGCTGCGAGGCTGCAATGGGTGGGCTGCCTTTGCCTGGAGAAGGTGTGACATGGTTGGGGAGCTGAAACACCCTAGTCACCCGGTTGGCATTTTGCTCATTGTTGTGGTTAGGTTCTGATCTTTGAGCAGCTGTGGCAGCAGGCCCAGTTGTGACTGGATGCATTAGCAGACCTTCCAGATAGGTTAAAGCAGTAGAATCCTGGGACGTTTCAGGGCCAGACTCCACCCCATGAGTCATGTTCAACAGTCGGATGCCAGATGTGTTTTTCTTACTGCTGTATATTTGAGCTTGTGGATATTTTCAGTAGAATATTTAGTGTTTTCAGTTTGTTCTTCTAATTTCAGATGTGGCCATACAGGAACCTGCAACACAGGAAGAAAAACACTACATGAGTTACAGGGATTAACATCCCAACATCTCCACAAGAACCACTAAACCATTTAAACAATTTTTAAAGTCTTCTTTAAAACCAACTGTAACACTTATTAAATCACAAAATATACCAAATCAAAGTTCTCAGCAGTTTCTCAACTAAAACCTTGAGAAAACTGAACACAGAAACTAAATCTCTTTTTGAAGATCAACTCCTTACAGGCCAGTAGTATCTGTTGTATCACTGATGATGAAGGCAACTGCTTATCAAACAGCCTTGACACTTAAATCAGATTTGCTCTCAGAGGTATATGGACCTTTAAATGTTCATCATTTACCATGTAAACTAAATCTACTGATCAGAGTAAGAGGAAAGTTATTGGAAGTCTGAGGAAATTTCAAGAAAGACTCGTTTAATCTGACATCCAAAGAAAACATATTTGCCTTTACTTTGTTAGTAAGATGGAGGCCAAAATCTTGCCTTAGGCATCTTAAAACAAATGGACTAAAATCTCTGTTTTAGAACTCTGTGCTTTTGTTGTAGAATATGTAAAACACATACTCAAACAAAGCAGAACTATACTGAGGCCATTTACTGGATCTCACCGCTGACATGTCTGACTTTTCTAAAAAAATGATGTGCAGTCTTTAGTTCTGTCTTTAGCCCTTAGTTCTGTCCTAAGTTCTGTGCAGATCAACAATCTGTTTTCTAATAGGCAGCAGATAAAAAACAAATGAGGTCAGTCCACTCTGCCCTAGTAAACACACCAGGCTAACACACTTCACCTGAGTGAGACTAGTTCAGTTCAGTAACTTGGGTAACTATTTAGTTAAAGAAATTGAGCATTTCTCCATATCTGCTTGTTATAGCAAAACACTTTTCTGTCAAAAAGATCCGAGCACCTACTGTAACATAAAATGACTTTAAAATGCTACATTTTGTTAAATTTAGTCAGTATCTCAGTAAATACATTTTAGGCCTTTAGCATATATGAAGCCTACCTGGCATATAAAAGAAACCAAAGGCCTTTCAAAACGACTATCGAGAGCCGCTGACACTCACGTCAGCGGTGGCTCTGTGGAGCTGGCAGGTGTAGAGGGGCACACGTGGCACAAAACTGCTCCTCCACAGAGCCACGCCATCAGATAACATGACAGCACCGCTGGCTGCTCGCTGGACGGGCCTGAACCCTGTCAGAACCGCCTCCATAAACACTCTTGACTTCCCACCGTCAGAGGCGCCACCACACAGGTTAATTAATACAGGATTCTCCAGCTACCCCAAAGCAGTGCTCAGCTGTCAGAGAGCATCTTAACCTTCATGTCCTGCACCTTCAGCAGCAGGATAACGTGTTACTGTGGTGTGCCAAGGACTGAAGCTTGACCTCGAGCTAAGAACGCTGTTACAGCAATTCAACAGCACACTCATGCCTGGAATATTCAGAATGTGGTATTCATCTATTCATTTGGTAGAAGCTTCCAGAATTGAAAATGGAACCTTCTCTACCAGCTAAGTTACAAGAACAAGGTATCTAAACATCTTCATAATGACCTAACAGAAAAACTTGGTCATTAACATTTAAATTTGATGCAAACTGCACAAACCCATCTAACAGGAAACGTTTTCAGTACATTGGCTAACACTCTTCAAAAATACATTTTTAATGTTTGTCACTTAATGTAAATGTTTTTACAACCTAAAAGTGTTAGCTTGTAAGTCGTTAGCTAAAATTGTTAGCTGGTAAAGCAAGTTACTTGAGGACTAAGAAGGAAAACCTGTTAACCTGTTGGCACATCAAACAAAAACAGCCCTAATAAATAATGACTAATTTGCTCATTAATATTAATTAGGTTACACGACATCCACCCAGTAGGCTTAACTGATTGGCTGAAAGGAATGTTTTATTTAGTGATTTGTGCTAACCTGCAGGAAAAATAAATACGTTTTAATATTATGAAGTCACTTCAGTAAACACTCCTTGAAGGTTAGCAAGCCACATCTGCATGACCCAATTAATATTCATGAGCTACACTTTACTACATATAGCATATGTATTTAAATTGACTACACAGTCTGTCTATCCCACACAAAATAATTCTCTCTCTTTCTTTCTCCTTCACTCAGTCTCTTTTCCTCCAGCGGCCGGCAAGTGATTATGCATTATCTCTCCCAATGTCAAACATTCACACCCAACAGCATTTTAAGTGATTTCACCAGCCGGTGGTGAAGGCAACAGCACTGAACAGACACTTTATCATGGCCGCCGTCTTTCTTTGCTCACCCAGACACCCTGAGCAAGAAGGTCAAACCATCATCAGTGGCTGAGAGTCAATTTCCCTTGAGGAGCGTCAAAAAAAAAAGACCTTCGCTACGAACACTGAACTGCTTGACGTAAAAGTCAGGGATTTGATTTCTAGTGCCAATCCACTAATCCTGGAAGGTGGGTGGGTTACAAAATTAATTCGAATTTAGCTCCTCCCTCTGCCACGCCCCCTGCACAAAGTACCCAGACAAAATAAAAGGTTAATGAACGATCCCCACTACAGGGAACTGTAATGTTTGATTAAAAATGAGGTAGTCAAGGTCAAGTGCATCAATGCTTAAGTCCACTCAACAGCTGGAGTCCATGCAAAGTGCTCTGCGTTAATAAAAAGTGACAACCTGGTCTTTGCTGGCCGCATTGCTAATATCTGACACCAGTCCGGCAGAGAGTGTTAAAGGTAAACCAAGGTTAAAGAAATTTTAAAGGAAGGAATTATAAATGCTATAACCAAGATATAACATGCTGTAGAATTTCTGTTGTTAAAACAGCTGAAATAAGATTGCATAAGTTGATTACTTTGTTTGGAAAAGCAGCTTGTAAACCTGACTGATTTGTGCCGTGTTAATGCATTAACGCATTTAATCAGCCAGAACTAATGCAAACTGCAGTGGCTGAAAACAAAAGCATTTTTGTACCTCACTGAATGAAGAATGAAATAAAACACTCATATAAGGTCATTATTGTCCTCATCCATTATAATCCTGCAGTTCGGTTTTATAAGTAACTCCAGAACTTCCATATTTATGAACTTCAATGCATGACTAAGAATTTAATTCTAAATGAATATTCCATTAATTTTTTCCCTAATCGATTAAGTGCACTTAACCAATGAGAAGACAAAGCACCCGGCAGCTCCGCTCGGTGCATCGTTCCAGCTGGCACGACTGCTGGCTGAACATGCCAATGAAATGTCAGTGGAGTACGATTACACCATCTCATTCATTCTACACTCTTATCACAGGAGCTGTAGTGCACGCACACACTCACACACTCACACACTCACACACTCACACACTCACACACTCACACACTCACACACTCACACACTCAC
>JAZGTK010009819.1:0-16916 GCA_036877625.1 Ambastaia sidthimunki | reverse complement strand
TTCCCTTTTGCTATGCAGTGCAAAGCTATTAGCGTTTAGCTGCAAATTGGAGCAACAGAAAGCTTACAGGAGTTTATTAAAATCAGCCGTTATGCTGATATTTGCAGATAGCATGAAATATTTAAAATCAGCATGTCACCTATGAGCGGGAAGGAAGAGTTTAATTTACATTCTGGATTTCACCAGGCTCAGAGTGATCTGCATTAAATGAGCAACGGAAATAAAGTCTGCTGTCAGACTAAAGCCAGACAATTTAACACACTGTGATGTTAACAGGAAGTAGGAGGAAGATCATGGGCACAGAGCTCATCTGCTGCTGATGCTGCCGCCTTTAAGCGCCGTTTGCATGTGGCATTGACCATAATCCTTTGGACAGTCACAATCACAGCCAGTAATGAAATGATGACAGATTGATTTGACAAAGAACTGCGCATAGGGGATAAACCCATGAATTACCATGAAACTAGATACTGCACACTCATACGCTAGATGAGAAACTGTGCTTGTGTGCGATTCTACAGCCATGGCGTTGATTTATCCGAACAGTGTAAAATCGTGCTAAATTTGTCATGAATCACATTTTTTTATCTTTGTTGTGATGCTACAAAGAAACTTCCCTCATATGAAAACAATCTATAATATAAAGTTCACTAATTATAAACCTTTGAAGAGTTAGGCACTGCTTTTTATTAGATCCATCTACTGAGTATCTACTGACCACAAATGACCGGTTGACCTAGCTAGAAACCACATAAAACCAGCTATCTTCATACATACTGTAGGCTTTGTGCTTTAGCACTGCTGATTTTTGTATTACATGGTTCAAGATAGCTTATAATAGAATAATGATTAATGTTCACAATCCATCACAGCAGCTTTAAAAAAAAAGTGTCCCACTTTGCTTTTGCAAAAGCAAATAAACCCAGCAAGCACACAATACAAAAGACTGTAGAACACACTGTGTGGTTTGAGTGGGCTACAGAGGCATCTTCATCTTTATCCTATTATTCTGCCTAATTTACTTAGACCTATTTTTGGTCTTTCAAAACAAGCATTGATTGGATCATTGGCTCTTTGGCTCATTTATTCATTACATAACTAGTCAAAATTCATAAATCAGACCTAATAATTTTGCTGGAGATTATCCAACACACTAGAATATAGTAACATACTCTGTATCTAGAAAACTCTAGACAACAAAGACGAAAAGCCCTGCCTTTTATCTAATCATGCATCTGTGTCCAATTTACACAAGTAATTAAAGCTGCTGTCATGAGAGAAATCATAATCTGTCATTTTTCTTGAGTGTTGCAGTGTATTCCAGGAAGAGAATGTTTCCCAATCCTCCATGCATCCTCATGGATTTTGACTCTATTTGTTTGGCACTTTGTGTTCACTCTGATACTGTGGATATAGTTTCCATTTATATAAGTAATTAGATTATCTGTACATACAGTATGCTGTATTTGTTTGTATGAATCTTTCAGCTGCAGTTTGGATTAAAACACAGTTTATGCTGTGGCTGTGTTTGGCACCACCCACACAGAGAAAATACTGATATGCAAATGACCTTTTTCATTCCTTAGATGTTGCTATTTCAAAGCTCAAGAATTATTAGAGATCTTATTTATGTTTCATTCATGTATCAAATTTGAAGGTGGCTTTGTAATAGAAAATTTCACCTTTAACATTCCAGTGTGTTCCTTTTATGGAACCAATTTTTACAAACAATCCAAAATGGTGATAATTCACCAGTCTTTTGTTATTACAGATGTGCAACGTTTACAAAGACCACGACGAACAAAATATCAACTCTGTCATTTAAATTTATGTATATAATTTGGACTGTACACTTAAGCAATTTATTAGGTCATAATAGAATTCTTGTACGTGGGATTAATCACAAGAATGCAAAAGGAATGCTAAAAAACAGTAAAATGGCTTGATAAATTGCTAGCTCTTCTGTTTTGTGAAGCCTCTGCAGGAATGTCAGGATAGCATGAAGCACTAAGAGTTGTGAGTGTGAACAGTGAAAAACACTCCAGACGTATGTTTTCTCATTTCTGTTTGTGTCTCAGCTTTTAATCCTTGCAGGATATGATGCTTTAGCATCACATGATTAGTTCAGGGTGAAAATCTCTTTCCTCCTGAAAGCATGACAAGGGGATTTATTGAAGGGCAAAGCAAAAAAGAAAACAGATAAAGGAATGAATAAGCTGATACATAATCACGACACAAAGAGATTTTATTGCGCATAGATTGCTTATTTATAGCCAAGGAGATTTAAAGCAATGCTTATATTAAATGGAAAAAATGTGTTGGGGGGAAAATAGAAAATATAAATGAGACCATGGTTGACAAATAAAAACTATAGTGCTGTATAATTAATGTGTATACTGTATTTACTGTATATTTATTCATTAAAAGCATTTCTATCAATCTATTTACTTTGACTTCAAATACAGAGATCTTTATCATATGCATGCTAAACTGCTGTGGCATTGTTTTTGAGTTTCTCCAGTCTATTTCCTAATGAGAACACAGGGAGAACTATTTCTGTCGCTTGTCATTTGCACTGATTTTCACTATATCATAAGAATGGCTGTCAAGTAGCACACCTAAATATATCTTAAATGAGGCTGTTCAATTCTCAGGTGCCGTAAATACCCCAATAAAAACTGGTTCACACAATCACAGAACTGCCACCAAAAATGGACACCACAAAACTGTAAGCTTGAAATACTAAACCCAGAACAATTCTGGGTCACATTCAGTCACAGCCAGTGGTCCATCCATTTACTGACAAAGTCTGGGTACATGAGTACAGATTTATGACAGCACACACACACACACACACACACACGAAAAACTCCATCTCTCACTTACAGTAAACTGTACATGTATACAAGCAAAAACTGAATGTTGTGAGGATTCATTTCTTTATGTTTATTATCTCAGTCTGTCGATGGATGTGGGACAACCTCACCTGCTGGCAGCCTGCCAAAATTGGTCAAGAGGTTTGGATGCCCTGCCCTGAGTTATTTGAAGTCATGAGTGAAGAAAGTGATGGTGAGTACATGTTAGCAGTGCTTGCTCAGGCAGGAATCACTAGTTTTCACATTTTTAGGGTCAATTGATTTAAATGATACCTTAAATCTCATGTGGCTTAATGAAGAGAGGTCTGCTGAAACTTTTCTAAGCCATCAGACATACAGTACATCATTTTGTCTGGTGGATTATAAAATGAAGACTTTATTTAAAAACCAAGGCCTAGTTGCAAGAAAATCCCTTGATATAAGATGCTTTTTTTCTAACCTTTCTTCATAGACTTTGGAAGGGTGAGTCGTAACTGCACAGAAAATGGCTGGTCGGACATGTTTCCTCACTATGTTGATGTTTGCCCTTTTAATGACAATGGAACAAGCCCAGTAAGTATTTTCAAGTTTTTTATTAGTAGATTTTAAGGATTTGAATCATTAACCTGACAGTAATCTGTATTTCCTCTCTTTGTTGAGCAGGACATGTACTATGTGTCAGTAAAGGCTCTGTATACTGTGGGCTATAGCACCTCACTGGTGTCCCTCACCACTGCCATGGTCATTCTCTGCTGGTTCAGGTGAGAGGTTAACCTGGATTAGCCTGCTAGCATTGATAGAGTTCAGCAACGATTATTATAAACTTGACAGTATAGTAAACCCAAAAATACAAATTCTTTCATTTTTTTCACTTGTATACAGTTCCAAAACTGCATGCTGTTCTAAAAAGTCTACAAAGTTGTTCTAAAAGTCTACAAAGTTGGGTTGTTCTGTTGTTCTGAAAATAATTAAATAAAAGAAAGGGTGAGAAAATGATTGAATTTTCATTTTTGGGTCAACCACTTTTTTAAAAGAAACCCAGACAACACATAAACATACTTGTCTTTAAAAAGGTGTTTAAAGTGTTACATTTCGACAAGACCTGCACAACAAACACTGCACTCTACTGCACAACAGTAATTTAAATGTGTATTTTTCAATTATAGTTATAATATATAGCATGGAAATGTATACTGTATACAGTATCCATTCACAGGATGCTGCTACATTTTATATTTGATTTTATATTTTGACTTTTCCAGGAAGCTACATTGCACCAGAAATTTCATTCACATGAACCTGTTTGTGTCCTTCATCCTGCGGGCAATCTCAGTCTTTATCAAAGACGGTATTTTATATGCAGAGGAGGATAGCAACCACTGCTTTATACACACCGTGAGTCACCACATGCACACACACGCGCGCATACACATCCATGTCATTACTTGTGGAAAGAATTAGTCTTAGAATGATACATTTGTGTTGCTGTTATGTGCTTTAATTTGTTTCAGATAATGAGGTCTCTGTAGTTAAGCTTTAAGTTGTGAAAATGAAACAAACATGTTTAAAATTTGTTGGTTGTTCATTCTGCAGGTGGAATGCAAGGCAGTGATGGTGTTTTTCCATTATTGTGTTTTGTCAAACTATTTTTGGCTGTTCATTGAAGGGCTTTACCTCTTTACTCTGCTTGTCGAGACATTCTTTCCTGAGAAAAGATATTTCTACTGGTACACTATCATCGGATGGGGTGAGTCGACATTTAACACATATACTTACACATAGAGACACTCATGCACATACAGAGTATTACACATTATGTAATGTCATGTGAAATAAATTACATGGTTTATCCTCATTTAGGTACTCCTACAATATGTGTGGCAGTCTGGGCTGTCCTTAGAGCTCACTATGATAACATTGGGTAAAATTAAGATTTGCTCATATCATCCATAAATAATACCCTAAAAAAAGCATAATACATATTTAGTATGCAAACAGAATGTATAACAAGTTAGATTCACACGACTTTGTCTGCAGGTGTTGGGACATTAATGACAATGCTGCCATCTGGTGGGTTATCAAAGGTCCCGTTCTCGCCTCCATTATGGTAAGTTACACAACTAGCAGGTTAAAATATCCAATTAAACACGTTGAGAAACATCCATGTTTTGACTTTGACCAACTTAACTATGGATTTTTTCTTTTTCTACACCCAGATTAATTTTATACTCTTCATTGGCATCATAATAATCCTGGTGCAGAAACTACAGTCTCCAGATGTTGGAGGGAATGAGTCCAGCATTTATCTGTAAGTCTTATAATAAATATCATAATATAGAGTGCTTTTATACATCCTAATCTTCAAATTAATATATATTTACATGCAGAGCATCATTATGACATCACTGTATGTTGTGTGATTGACAGGCGTCTGGCCCGGTCCACACTTCTCCTCATTCCTCTGTTTGGAATCCACTACACTGTGTTTGCTTTCACACCAGAAGATGTCAGCAAGAGAGAAAGACTTGTGTTTGAACTTGGTCTTGGCTCATTTCAGGTATAAGTCCTCCCAGAAAACGTTATAATTAACACACACACACACACATTACAGATTTAAGATGAAAATCACACTACATTGCAAAATGTTTTTACTAAAATTTTTATCTTTATCTTTAACAATTATAAGTTTTGCATGGCTAAATATTACAGGACTCTTTAAGGATGTTATCATTTTTCAACATTCTCTGATTTCTTTAGGGTTTTGTAGTAGCTGTCCTTTACTGCTTTCTCAATGGAGAGGTAAGTGTTCCTTTACAAGTGCTGATGGAAAGAAAAGCAGTTTTTTACTTGGAATAAGACAAAACAATTTCCAGCATCTTTATTGTCAATGTCAGTCAAAAATTTGAAAATTCTTATGATCTAAAAAAAAAAACACTAAAGACTAAATTTTTATTTGCAATTATTTTTAATGCAGTGCTCATTACACTGGCCTGCAGTGTAAATTATTAACCAGATATATATAAAATTCAGATTGTTCATGGCCAGCATGCAACAAGGTTCACAAATCTTCTGTATAATTAACTTTCTGAGGTTTCTCCCCAAAGGTGCAGTCAGAAATCAAAAGGAAGTGGCGAAGCTGGACGGTGAACCGATACTTTGCCGTGGACATGAAGCACAGGCATCCGTCTCTGGCCAGCAGTGGTGTGAATGGAGGCACCCAGCTGTCCATCCTCAGCAAAAGCAGCTCACAGATCCGCATGTCCAGCTTACAGGCTGAAACACCAGCCACATGAGGGCTCAGAAGACCACACCCCCTTCAAAAGCCTGAATACGAAACTCCTCAAAACTAGATCTGCATAATATTAATAATACACATCAACATCCAAGTCCTGTCTTCTTTTGAGGTCTGTAATGTGTCAGTTAAAACTGACGGCTACTGTATCTGCAGACCGTCCATATGGAAAGTCGAGGAGCTCACAATCACTGGTCTATTGTGTGGCAATCAAACATGGAAACTTATGATGTGGACTTGATCAAAACTGGTACAATCTAAATGTGTGGAAAAGGAAATCACAGACCATTGGCTGTGTACAATAGGAAATAATAAATTAGTTTAAATCCAGCGTTTTAATCCAGAAACTGATGATCAACTAAAGAAGAACAAAATGGATTTGTACATAACAATACTGTACATGACTTGATATATGAAGATGCCGTTGGGGACGATGACGACATTTTGTTACAGCTGGTACTGCAGTAAAGGCACATGAGACATGAAAATCGTGTTGTTTCTAAAAAAGGAAAAACCAATATGAGCTTAATCAGTCACAGAATCACGATTCTTAAACAAGTGTTGTGACATGTAAATATTAAAATAATCAAATATTGTAATTAAAGAATGAGAGACTGTGGGGAAACTCAATATATTTAAAAGAATTTTTTGGCACTAAAGTATTGCAATCCCCCACACGGTCTTGTGACTTTTTTTCAGCATTCTAATAGGAGGACTAAAAACCTCTGGGCTTCATCATTATTCACAGCCTTAAAGTGAAGCTTAAACCTCAATATGTAAATTTCAGTAGGAGAACTGAAGATTTTTTTTTTTTTTTTCAAAAGAGACTTTTTTCTACTCTGGATGATTAGATTTGGCTTTTCTCCTGTGGAACCTGAGGAGCAAAGCTAACATTTGAAACCTCATGAGTAACTCCACTTGTTTTGAGTGGATTTCCTTGTATTTTAAATGTGGGTTGAAGTAAATGTGCTTCTAGTTTTTTTAAACAGCCGCTATTACAGAAAATGTCAAATAAAATATAACAATGCAACAAAACACATAGCACTAGATTTGGCATATTAACACAACTGGGCAAAATGGGTTTGTCATATGCCCCAACACACACACACTTACACACGCAAACACACACGCAAACACACTTGTTGAGTGACTATTAGCTCTGGCTCTGGTGAATTTACAGCAAAGAATTATGAATCTTTACAAAAAGTCACCGATAAATAATTTCATCAATTGAACTAAATTATGATTTTACATTATGGATTTTTGTAAAAACAAATCATTTTCTGACTAATTTTGTGAAGTTTGATATTTTGCTCATTTTGTAAGTTCAAAGTTATTAAAGTATTTATAGTATTTTATCATTAGGCATTTACAAACAGGGCACTTTTATGATTCCAAAGTGAGGGATGATATACAGGATGTTTTACTCCATGAGACGTCATTTGCTGAACTAGTTTGCAAGGGATTTAAAGTCACTGATGTCACTGCATAAAATCTAAAAAAAACCTTCAAAGTGCCTTTTCTGCAAAAAGGAAACTACTGTTTAATTTTTACGAAAAGTTAAATAGCAACATAAACAAAACTGTATCCCTGTGTCAAAGAATTTTTAAATGCTCTAAAAAAACAAGTCCTTCAGAGTCAACAAATCAACAGACCTTTTGTTTGTGTCAATAACACTACAAATAAACGCCAATTGCTTTGGCATCTGTATAATTTGATAAGATGAACTAATTTCCGATTGCCAATTGCTTTTTCTGAATATTATGTTTCATTAGACTTATTTTCAAATCGTCTTTTTGCTGGATTTACATTTAAATTCTCCCTTTGTACAGCATTGTGATTATAGTGTTTAGATGGATCTATCACAAAGCAAATGCCTTGTTCCCAAACGATGACTGCAAAAACAAACGGTCAGACATATATAAAACAGATGTTTTTTATAATCAATATTATTGGTGTGTAAAATGAGACTGTATTATAGATTTTTTGAAAAATGTAATTAGCTATCAAGTGTTTAAAAGTCATATTACATTTCATGCAGAATGATTAGGCTTAGAGTTTACAATTATTAATAAAAAATTAATGGGGTAAATTCTAGCCTTACATACCATTCAATTTTCCAGGATGCAAAATTACTTTACTCCAACACATGCGATTTAGCATGACAAAGATTTATGATTAGAATATATTAACCTAATAATTTACTAATAATTGTAAAAAAAAAAAAAAAATACCATTTATATTTAAGTTGTTTCACATTTTAATGACATCAGTGTGTAGTGTTACACTCTGCTCAGTGTGGTCATGGTACAGTAAAGATGCTGTAGCGATACTTATGCTTTTTAGCGATAGCAATGCTTTTTATGTCAAGATAAAGCAACGTGAAAACAATAATATTCATCTGTGCCTGTTTCACAGGTTGTCTGATTTGTTTGGTGATAATGTTTAATGTAAAGTTTCTCAGAATCGCTGCCTATATTCTTTTAAAATGATGCATGATTTTCTATGATTTGTGGGTGTTTGGGAAATTGGGTGGCTTATATTATTATATTGATGTGCAGCAATATTGTTGTTTTAAGACATTAAGACAATATTACAGCTTTCTACAGTAGATCTCCCATCTTGAGATCTTTAATCTTACCCACAGGGCCAACACGCATGTGCACTTTCCTGAAAACACATCATCACTATTTTATTTAACATCAGTGTACCTCCCATTAATTATTATAATGCTTTCTGTTTCAAGGGTTTAAAATGCTTTAAACAAATGTCTCCTAAAAAAAAGCTTCTCATTCAAAGTACTGGCTTTCCAGGGTTAGCACAGATTTCCCATCCATACTGCATCTACACAGAAACCTACCCAACCCTCACCCAGAGCCAGAAATCCTACCTGCTCATTGTATACCTCCTACAACAATAAACATTAAAAATTTTGCTTTTACTTTTCAGTGTGTGTGCCTGCAAGCACCTCTAAAACTAATGAGAGCCATTGTGATGGGCCTTAGAATGTACATAAATACATGCTAATGTATTAGCTAAACTCTGTCAACATTACATGGGTAGGAAGTTGAAAATGTGTGTCTTATTTTTAAAACACAGAAATTGGATTTGATTTTTTTTCATTTCTTGTAAATTAAAAAAAATATGTAAATATATAATCAAGAATAAATAGAATAAACTATGAATTTAGATGTAATATATAGAACATTGCTTTAATGAAAATTTACTGGTGATATAAATACAGTGTCAAACTGTGAGTGTTTTGTCTTTATTTTAAACTCGAGCACATCTGTCACAAAATAGTGAGAATATGGTATTTAGAATACTAAGATTCAGTTTAGAGGACTTTAAATGGAAGTAGAGTAATTTAAATGTTTAGACAATGTTGCTAGCACAATGCAGCTAATCTTGCTTTTATGTTTGTGAAGTTTTTTCTCTTTGTACACCTTTCATATCAGTATGATGTAAAATTGTTGGCTTTTTGTTATTTACGTATGGTAAATCTTTTAGTACATTATGGAATTTGGGTTTTGAAACACCATTAAATGTTTTATGACAAGTGAAGTTCAAATTGTCTAATAAAAATCCCCCCATAAAAACACCTGGGTGGTGAAAGATGTCATTTTAACTTATCACTTATATAACACGAGTGTATTATGCAAGTAAGTTAATACACAATATAAAGTTGATATTTTTAGAAATACAGTAACAAATGCACCTGTCTAAACAACGATGCAGTTTAAATAACATCCTTTAGGGGGCATTAAATTGCCATTATCAGAGCTTATGAGAATTTACATTGACAACACATATGCCTAAATAGTTACGTCACAAAGCACATAAAAATTTGTCACAAAACACAAGACATTTACTTCCCACATCCAAAATTCAACAAAACCAATGAACATCTGAGAACTGATTATCTTAAGGCAGGTCGGTGAATTTAGCAACAACTCTTACAATCAGATAACAGAGGTTGTTATCTAAGTAACATTTTCACAGGTTGACAAAACGACAACAGAATACAGTATTTAAAGCAATAAGACAATAAATACATTTTAGCATAGGCTGCAACCCGAGTATTTAGTTACAGGGTATTTTGGTTTCACAGTCTCTTGTGATTTTGAAAACTCATGGTCCTTTTAATGCCTGTCTTCTCTGCACTCTTAACACATAACATCATTACTGGAAATTTTTTTAAAAGAACATTTGGGGTTTTCTACATTAATGAAGATAACACTCTAGCACATTTCAACAGCAGTTATGTTAAAGTAATATTTAAATGAAAACAAATGCACAAAAGAAACAAACTTTATACACCCTATATTCATACATCCTATTCAGTATTACGTACGTTTCAATTCTCCAAACGTTCTAGCCGGATCCAAAGTGTGTGACTGAAAAATCATCAATCAGATCAATAAACAATTATCATTTAAAATGAAAATATTTGGTAATACACCAAAACTACAAACACCAAAAAACCCCACCAAAATACGCACTTCATAAGACTCGTAAAAGTGAATCAGTGCACGTAATGCACAAACTCACGTTGACAACAAACGAAGGACGCCGAAAATGTAGCATCTAAATCTAACAGTTAAATAACTGCATTAACAATACACACGACCAATACTTCAAATACAATTCACTGACATGAAGATTGTGCTTCAACACTGTCATCCAACAGCTTATTACAATAAATCCTGCTTGACTTACCAAAGAAGTTCACTTCATTGAACTAAATTCGTTCTCATTGGAAAGCACGTTCAGCCTTTGTTGACTCATTGCTTTTTTTTGTAAAGTTTCTTCCTGAACTGATGGCAGTTGATCAGGTTTTAATTAATTGAAGGGCGGATAAAGCAAACGTGTCCTTCAGGCTGAAAGCTCCTATACACGGGCACGGCTGGCGAGGGATAAACCCAGCGCATAAACGCATGTTCATACCATGGGCGATAACGGTATGTTTATGTTTGCGCTGCAAATCAACTTTTGATGTTTTACGTTTCGCAAAGAAACCAACAGAAAACCTATGCTTTTGGGGGATTTTTTTCCTGGAATTTATTGACTGATTTCCAACACCTTCTGCCTTTTACAATAGGCCAGCCCCTTTCATTCAGATGGATTCTGATTGGTTTATCATTCATCACCTGAAAAATTGCTCTGAATAATTTCAACAATATTGTTTTTTTTGTATCGTTATAGCTGATGTATGGACTCCGCTATGATCTTAAATGTAAAATGACATAAAATTTTACAGATATCCTTCTTCCTGGTGTTAACGGGCCTTAAGGAAATGAGATCAATTAAACGTTTTTAATATAACAGACTATTATATTACTAAAGACAACGATGTAGAGATACCACTGGTCAGTCTTAAAGAAAATATTATTACTGAAACCCTATTTGTAAAACACACCAACTAACAGCACAAATATGTTGTAGGCTGACATCAAACAGAATCTAGTACATTCAGCAAGTATATTTACAAATAACATGTAGCAACAATAAAAAAATTAAAACCACATACATTTCTATGAAACAAGAAACTTTACAGTGTAGTGCTCCAGATGTGTGCACTGCAAAGGCTTCTTAAATAGGCCATTTTCAAAACCAAATAATTCATTACTATTATTATAAGAATCATTACAATTAATGATCTTCATCATTTGCAATCACTTAATATGGGTTCAGGAAGAATAATTTAGCATTTTAAATAAACACCTTTTGTGTTTTTTTTATTAAAATATTTTAACTGCAGCTCATCTAAATTTTATTTATAATGAATACAATATCTTGAAAATACCGAACATTCAAGAAAAAACTTTGTGTGCCCTGTAGTAGTTTTATACTTTATACAGGGCCAGTGCACTGTGCAACATATTGCATTGAAACAATTTACAAAATAAAAGATTAAAAATAGGTCTTTATGAATATGAAAATATGTTTTCAGCTATTATTTATGGAGAATCCAGAGTGAGGTCTTGGTTTTCTGTAAGGCAATTAGCTGTGTTCAGATTCTTTACATCCATGCAAGTCATACAAACTTAATATCTTGGCGTTCAAGCAAAACAGTGTTGACAGCAGATTTCAAATGACAAACTACGTAATAAATATAAATTATAGAACACAGTTCATCTTTAATTGCCAGTTGCTAAAAGTAGAAAGTGATTTAATTTGGCAATGGATTGAATTAGTCAGTGCTAGTTAATTATCCACCTTAAAATGAGGGGAAACAGAGCATTACGATTGTGCTTTGGTATTATGTATGAATGGACAGTAATTTTATCAGTGTATTAGGTTAAAAACTTGTTGGTGTAGAACAAGGATCAATATCTTTAATGATTGTAGATCAATATATTTGATAAAAGGTTCCTTTAGCATCCTTATTAGAAAGTACACTGTAAAAATGTTTAAGGTAACCAAAAGAGATACTGTAGTAACATCTAAATTAAATTGGTTTTAATCAGGTCAAAATATTATGCAATATTAAACACATTTTTTAAAGATTGGTTTAAAAAATGTAATAGGTATGTCACGTGTTTTAGTGTATAATACTTTTTTGGCTTGTGCCTTCTGTTTAAAAAGTGTAATGAAAGTGTGTGAGAGAGAGAGAGAGAGAGAGAGAGAGAAATAAAGAAAGAAATAAAGAAAGAAGGAAAGAAAGAAAGAAAGTAGGAAGGAAAGAAGGAAAAGAAAGAAAGTAAAAAAGGGAAGTTGCTCTCTTTCTTTCACACAGTGGAAACACTGTTCTGGGGCTCAATGAACGGCAGCTCCTTGGGGCTGGATTTCTCTAAAACTGAGATCTGTGTAACTGTGCTGCTCTCAGCAAATAGGGTCCGCCTTCTCTTACTGTATCTCAAATAACTTTGTGTCTGCCACTTCCATAGTCTCTTTTTTAGTTCTGCTTGTACCTGAAACACAAACAAACTCCTGCATTATTAGAAAGCAAAATATATTTCCTGTGTTACACAATAAAAAAAAAAACTTGGCTTACCTCTCCATTGAGAAAACAGTACAAAAGAGCCACAACAAAACCCTGAGATGCAATAGAAAAATATTAAGGTCTCAGTAAGAGTGAGGCTTTCACAGTGCAGCTCATTTACAGTAAATAAGTATGACGCTGAGGTTAACTATGATTTCAACAGGGAAGGAAAATTTCAACTGTAATTTTCCCCTGTAGTTTAGACAATTGAGAATTAGTATTTTGTGATAATATTTGGTTTTCATAGACGGTGAGGTGTAAACACCTGAAAAGGTCCCAGGCCGAGCTCAAGGAAGTGCCGAGCGTTCTCTCCTGTGTTCTCTGGCAGAAAAGCAAACACCATGTAGTGCATGCCAAACAGAGGGATCAGAAAAAGAGTAGATTTGGCCAGTCTCCTAAAAATACAAGTATAGTTCAACAATACATTAAATCAACAACAAGCAATTTAATTACTGTACATTATGGAGTGGCTGCAACTAGAAGTGTGTGTTTGTGTGTGTGTGTTTATAATAAACATTATTATATGAACTTTGGAAAACAAAGGCAGATTAATGTAATGATCAATAAGCATGATCAAGATCTTACATAAAGTGGCTGGTATCATTGTTGCCTCCCATTCCTGGAGACTTTAGCTTCTGCACAAGAATCCTGATCACATTTATAAAGATGATGAAATTGATCTAGATCAGATAAAGCAAAAATGATCCACTGTATGATGCCCATACTGTATACATACAGTATCAACACAGATTCATGATAACTGAATATGGGAATTATCAGGGCATTTGGTAATGTTCTATAAATATCAAATAGATAATGCAATTATTTATATTTACCATTTATATTTTTCATTTTCCTATTTTAATACCATTTGTTTTTATTGTTTTCTGCTTTACAGTAGAGAGAGGGAGAAAAACAAATAACTTAAAAAGGCATTAAAACAATTTAGCTTTCATTAAGTGTAGAACCTTTAATGTGATATAATTCTTATAAAGTTTTTATTTATTTTTTTAAATAAGCCTTTTGTATATTTAGGTTTAAATCATATTGTAAATTTCAATGTGATCTCAGATTTTTGAACCCATTCTAAATATATAAAGGTCTTACATAGTATTTGAGAATATTGTCTTGAATACTGATTACAGAATATTGAGTCAAATGGGAAATATGAACATTTAATAAATATAGTATGTTATATATAGTGTGGCTTTATGTTTTCACATGCTTTCCTGTCATACCAGAAGAGACACTGTGATTGGTCCTTTGATGATCCACCAAAAGTAAGCTATGTCTGTGTCATCCCAGCACCTTCAACAGTGACAATTTACACAGTCTTATGCTAATAAGACATTTAGTGTTTA
Source organism: Ambastaia sidthimunki (assembly GCA_036877625.1). Lineage (NCBI taxonomy): Eukaryota > Metazoa > Chordata > Actinopteri > Cypriniformes > Botiidae > Ambastaia > Ambastaia sidthimunki. Next base: position 2,423 of record JAZGTK010009819.1, on the reverse strand, counting down.
TTAAATGAGAACACATAAATGAGAAGTTTACAGTCTAGAAGTTATGACATTAATCTGGACTTACCCCCTGTTGTCAAAAAAATTCCTTGCAAGAACCCAGATGGTCAATATTATTATTGGAAGACCTAAAGCATACAACAAGCAGCTGTATCACATAAACAAAATATATTGATCTATCACAAAATTTACTGATTTCCTATAAAATGCTTGTGATCTTAAAGGGGTAGTGTATGAAAAATAAAAATTTGAACCATTGAGCTAAAAAATCTGAAACCATGTGTCATTCCAAACCTGTATGACCTTTTACTTGCTTATGATAAACACAAAAGCAGGATATTTTTAAATATGTTTGTAACCAAACAACTGTGGCACCCACTCACTACCATTATATAGACACAAAACAGTGAGACGTTTCTCAAAATAGCTTCTTTTGTGTTCCACAGAAGGTAAAAAGTCAGATAGGTTTGGAATGGCATGAGTGTGAGTAAATGTTGGGTGAACTATCCGTTTAGGAAAAGTTTTATTTTTCCATTTGATGCCTACAGGTGTCACTAATGTAACATAACACAGAGCATTCTAACAAATAGTACAACCACACTACCTGTAGTCCACAGTATATGTATTTAGCAGTTGTCAGTTACTTGTAGAGTAACTTTGTGGAATTATAAAGTAGCAGTAACAAAAGAACAGTGCACAATAATTACATGTCATTATATTACACAGCAGTATTGTCTAAACCTATTAGGAATATTCTAACTATACTGATGTCTTGTATGTAGCTGCCCTGTGTACTGTACTGTATATTCCATTTCTGCAAGAATTGATTGGGTGAAACTTCACTATCAAAAGGTGAAGAAACTTAACTGAAGAAAAAAACAACTTACTAATGAAAGTGGAAGCAGTGATACAAATGAAAGCCACTGGCTACAAATAAACAACTACTGTATTTTTTTCCTGGTTTGTGCTCACTTACCCCAACCAATGAGGATGTACCACCAGAAATATTTCTTCTGTGATACAAAAGTAAGAGCTAGCAGAGTCTGGAGATACATGCCCTCCACGAGCAGCCAAAAATAATTAGCCAGAATACTGAACTGAAAGAAAGCCACTGCCGCCTTACACGAGGTCTGAGGAGGAAAGTATTCAGATTATTGGAAGTAATTCTGATTCATGAACATGTATGTGTTCTAAAAATGTTTTTGAAATGGGAGAATTGAACCAAATAAGGAAGAAGCCATTAACAGCCCAGCATAGAACTCATTTAATATTTAATATTGTTTAAAAGCATCCCAGAATTACATCTCAAGAAGCCAGTTGATAAAATGGCAAGAGTACATTTTTACGTATTTTAGGCAAATGATTGTTACTTTAAAGATGCTAAAATCTAATACCAAACCATCAAAATACATTTTGATTTATTTTTTAATATTTTGGGCACAATTCTCTGGTACATTTGTGTAATTTCATTGTTTTGATGACTATTATTTTAAAACAAAAATTATTAATAAAGATAATAAAGAATAAAGTAAGTGAACCCAGAACGTTTAACAAAGCTAATGTTTCAACAGGGCAAACACATGCCAAAACATAACAAACACAACAGGTTATTTTAGAAGTATAAGGAGTGGGTAAATAAGTAATTCTGATTAAAATGACAGCACAAATGCAACTGCAATGCAGGTAAGTGGGGGTGTGTTAGCGTTCTAAAGAGGCTGCTGTATAAAAGGTGGGTTTTTATACTTCAAAGAATGTTTGTGAGCTCTAGCGGAGGCAGATCTTGAAAAGTGTGTCTTAAGGCGCTGGTGAGTTGGCTGTTCTGATACTGGCTTGGGCTGGGAAGTTAACATTTTGTGTCATGCAGTATACAGTGTTTCCTAACCTTGCATTATATACACCCCAGCTCAATCAATAAGGCTCTAGTACCCCTTTATCACCACTTAGATGTCAGAACTGTACAGTATGCACATTAAAAGATCTATTTAAATTATAGCTATGATCCATGCATGTATATTGTGAGCTACATTCTGGCCAAGCCAAACACTATACACAGATTAGCATAATGTATTTTAAAGTACTAAAAATGTACAGTCAGTGCAGGCATTCTAATAGTTTGTTAGTCTATCCAAACTATCTACACATAATTGAGTGTAAATTTAGCAAACCCTGTGAAGTATGCAGACATTGAGAAGAGGGAGCTGTGCATTGATGTCTATATAGCATCAATTCTGCATGAGACAGCTGGTAAGACTCACTGTTGACATGAAGCAGTGGTCCAGATTCTCATCAGCAAAGAGGACTCCATCTTTGATAAAGATAGCACTGGCTCTCAGGATGAAGGACACAAACAGATTCATGTGAATGTAGTTTCTGGTGCAGTGGAACTTCCTGTTTTGAACAGAGTTTAATAAATTAGCAAATTACAG
>JAZGTK010009818.1:0-16917 GCA_036877625.1 Ambastaia sidthimunki | reverse complement strand
ATTTCACAGGTTTGTGTAACCATATAATCGTTAGCATAAATGGTAAACAGTTTTGGCTTGCTGTCCAATACGCAGAGGCTCATAAGAGACACTCAATCTGAGCTCTAAAATGGATGATTATATGGCCAAAATACTTCTACTGAAAAAGAAGGGGAGGAGAAGGAAATTCCAGAAGAACTGACACCAGGAAGAAAGGAGAGGATGTTTTTATATCCTAGTAATAATTTGAAGATTAGATGGCCGTGCTCCTCCTGAACTTACATGTAGTAACTTCATTTATCATGTGAATTTCCTGACTTTATTAACTTCATCTGTACTCTGCAGTGTTATAAATAAAACATCTATCCTCTGGCATATTTGGCTTCCAGTAGGTGACTCTTGGGTATATAGAAAGCAGCAGCCATAGGATGAAGGCCCACCAGAAAAAGTCCCAGTGCTTTATATGGCCAGTCCAGTGGTGGAACAAAAATGTAAAAATCATTCATATTTATATCATTATATATGTTATGTATTCAGATTTACAGTTATCTATTCAGAGTTTATAATGCCACAATTATTATGTGCATTCTGCAGAAATGGTGAGGAACAACTGTTGGAATCGTCCACTTGCCAAAATAAAACGTTTAGATATTCATCAAAACCTATGTACATATTGACAGAGCATGCATAATTCTTTGCTTAATGCAAAATAGGCAGTAAACTAAACTTTGTGATCAATTTCCATTGATTGCTAAAATAATGATTAAACCTTCACATCTGTCTCTTTTTCTTGTAATATGGCAATGCTCTTTTGAACAGTAAAGAAGTAAACACTGTTTTAAATGGTACTGTAATTGAGCCATAACTCTATGCAGCCACTAAAAGAAACAATTAAACTGCATCTCATCCTACAGATCATGAGAATCAAAGTTGAACTAGAGTTATTATCTATCAAACAGATCAAATTACTTAACATTCAGTTAATTTAACTAAACATTATTTTGTTTGATTTATGATAACATTTATCAGCTAGATTTAATGTTAGTGTTAATAAAGGAACAACCTGAGGTAAAGCAGTACAGATTTAAAAAGGAGATAAATCTAAGTTTGGTTTCATTAACAAATTAATTGTATTTTATAAAAAATAATTAAATAAAATTGCTTTGCTTGGGGCACATTAAAGCCCAGATTAACAGGAATCTATTTTAGAAAAATCTCCCAGATAGGACATGATTAGTCAATGTCATTCTCGTATAGTATAACATGCACATTTAGAAGCATGTATGATATTCCAGATATAAAGTATAATACAGAAAGCATAATTAAAAGCTTTTCAAAAGCTATTTAATTATTATACCAGCTTTTGACTTACTATAATAAACTGATTCACAGGCTTTGTAAAAATGAAGTCTTAAAATTTGTGACTTAAAGAATGTCACCAACAGACCCAGCCAGGCAGAAATTCGGGACAAAACAGTCAATGCATCAGACAAACAGAGTATTAATAAACAATCTGATTCTAGCTTTACTGAACATTGAGGCTTGCTTAGGATATCCATATGATAAATGAGTTAGCTTAGAGTATCAGGGTGTCTCTTCATCTGAGATCCTTTGGGCATTGTGTGGCTACACGCACAAACACGCCTGGTGTTTTGATTTTAGCATGTGACTTTTCTCCCTCGAGATATTAACAGGAAATTGCTTCTCTGCTCAGAAGCCACTTAGCTGAATTAGATGGTATAATAGACTTTGCCAGGCAGAAAGCGGCAGAACTCTTATTGATTGTGCCTACTGGACACAGTTGAGACCAATTCACACACTGAATAATTCATGTCTCCATTACAAACATTGCCCTAATTGTAATAATGTTTTGACTGGAAGTTTCCAGAGAGTTGTGGAAAACTTTTTTGTATTTACCCACGTTAGCAGAATGCTAAAGCAGGTGCAACAGATGAAATAATGGGCTGTATTAAAATAATGAATGTGATTTAGCCTTCTAGGCTAACAGAGGGTTATAATGATCTCCCATTTCTTGGCATATTTAAAAATCAGAAAGCGCTTTATTCCACAATCATGCTTGACTGGTTCACGGTTCGCTCTTTGCTGCCTTCGGCAAATTTCTCCCTGAGTTCCTGTACCATGAAGCCTAAGGCTCTGTGAACATAAAATATGCAAAGGAAAATGAAGGTCTTTGGTCTGATGTGAAGCTCAAAGAGTATAAGAAGATATTTTTGATGTTTACTGAATACATTCATTCGCCAAGTGAGAAATTATCTTAGTCCTTGTGGCCTCACATAGTTGTAAAGTGTAACAATTTTAAAAGACCAAAAAATGTATGTGAAATATTATATGAATATAAAAGCGCTGATGCAATGCACGACACAGAAACCGACCAAGAAATATTGTAATCTTTCATAGTAATTCAAGTAAGAGATATCTTCTTATTATTTACAACCAGTTTAATAACTGTTTTTTTTTTAATAACAGTCATTTTTGTTCACATTCCATTATATTTATCTATTTAAAAAGTGCTATTAGAATATATTAGACATGCTCCATGTTGCTTGAATAGTCAGGTAGTCTCAGCAAAGGAGATGCATCTTAATGGCAGTTACTCTGCACCCCCCCCTACAGAAAAGCCACATAAATTTTACATGTGCAATATTTGGTGATATGTTATCCACGTGTTGACATTTTACGCATTTCAGGTGGTCACCTGTGATCACATAGGCTTTTAAGACGTGTGAAATTTATGTTGTCAACATGTTGTCACATGTGAAAAACATACATTTTTGTGTGGCTTCTCTGCAAGGATCTGGACGTTTGATGTGTGAAATATGCCATCATGGGGCCATAAAATGTTTTAGGTGATTTTGCACCAATCACCTAAGCCATAAATGTCATGTGACCAATCACTCGAGAGCCATGGAAAAATGACATCCTGACAAGACTGATTTGCAGAGTGGTCAACAAGAACACATGCAGTTCTACGCTTTTATTTGCAAGTATCATCATGTAAAAAGCAGACAGATTACAAATTAAATGTACAGTACACAAGAGACTAAGACAAAAATATATATTTAGTCAGAATAAATAGTAAATGTAGAAAAGGCATCAATGGAGTAAGATGCTTTTAGAATCACATGGTGTAGTTACAAATCTACCAGCAGTGACCAAAAGGGAAACTAAACTCATCAAAAGTTGACCCCTTTTTGTCTTTGTACACTATACCATTCTTTAATCAAAGTTTTAAAAACGTACAGAAATCTTTAACGTTTAAAGTGAAAGTATAAACTTTATGATCACAGGGTATAGCAACAGTGCATGCGTTTGAATGATGACTCCAGGTCTTTAAAAGTGGTGCAAACACTACAAATAAAAGGCAATGTAATCATTTTTTTGTTGTTGTTGTTGTTATTAAAATATGACTCTATCTTGGAATTGTACCTCCCTAGGGGAATATTGAATTGTAAAAGCTTGAATGAATTATTTATATTTGGTAGCAGTGGGAGCATAAGCATAACAAACAGCTTGGCTCATTGCCCATGAGAGACTGATTGACCAATTGTATATGCAGCCTGAATGAGAGGCAATCTACACTGCATTTCCTGCATCATCTTAAAGCCAGATACGGTATTCTTGAGCCTATAAATAATTACTCATAATAAGTATGCATAACATTCTATAAACAGTGATGTGCTTCTATAGCACATGACTTTAATGACCATATACGTATATACTGTATATAAAAATAATCTTTCTTTCAAATAAAAACAATTTACTTGTGTTGACATTTTGATTATTTTGATTTCTGATATGCTATTTTAGAATGCATTATTGGACATAAAAGAGACCAAGGATGGTCGTGTTTGTAAATGTACATTTTATATCCCATAGTTTGCTCAAATACTACATGACTCATCTTATTCTGTGTATGCCAATAAATATACAACATTTACCTCTAATTCACTAACCTACCCTGCCTTTATTTTGTATTTCACAATTTTAGTTATTTATAAGAGCAGCATCATGTAAATCTAATCGAATCTAATCCATGCTTGTGGTGCACCATTTATTGTGTATTAGGGTTAAGTCACTGTATATGAATGTTTTCTTGTGGAGACAGATAAAAATAGTCCATCGTAAATTCTCAGTCATTTATCTGCTAACCGTGATTTCATTTCTCCAACTTTGAGAAAGTAGATCACTGAGTGTTTTGTTTGTGCTTGCAAGCTTTCAGGTTCTTACTTCCCATTAGCCTGTTTGTTCTATTTACATTCACATTACCAAACATAAGTGCATTTGTAACCTGGATTTTCTCTTGGAGCAGCAGATTCTACAGATACTAAAGTGTGATGGCTTGGGTGGAAGTTTTGAGTTGTCAGCATTAGCATTAATAAAGAATGAAATGGCTTGCCTGAGTAATCTCATGAATGTTGTCCCGGGGCAGAATATAAATAAACTCCAGGCTAATATATGCTGTCACTTTCTTTTCCACAGTTGCTAGGCATTCAAAATATTAGGACATGGATGTCCAGAACTGAGAACAAAGATGAGAATAATCTTATTTTGAAGTTCTCAGAACAGCAGTAAAAATTAATCCATTCAGAGCCAATCCATCTGTCATGCGTTTCCTGTATCTACACTCTTTGTTAAGATTTAGCTTGGCGGCTGAACTAAACAACTGTGATGACATGCCTTGTGATTTAATTTATCATATTTACCCTCTATCCCAACCCTCACATATCTTGCTTAACACATCAAAATCTATATTTTATAGCCAACACAAGTATTACCAGCCAATACAAGTTTAAATTCACCTTTAACATCATGCTAAAGGTACAGGAGCCTCATCAGAGATGCATGATTATGCAGGACGCTGGCCCTTTAAGAAGATGAGCTCAAGGAAACTGGTGGAAGATCTCTTCAAGCCACTTTATCTTCCACAGAAAACAAGGCAATTTACAAAAGGACAGTTGCAATGCAAGCTGTTTTGATTTGTATATTTTGTTTGCTGTCCAATTCAATGAGCTGCAAGAGCAAAGCAATAAAACCCCACAGAAGAGTGGCTTGTGTTTTACAGTTAAACTTTTACCCTGACTTGGGAGCAATCCAGTATTTATGCAGTGTTATGCTCTTATGAAAGCACTGGTTCAAAGCAGTCTTCAAGCACAAGATGTAGTACTAATATCAGTGTTGTAATTTCACAGAGGGAACACGTTATGAAGCAGAACTAACTTTGCTTCTATAAAATATTCAAAGGTTTTGCTTACTAGCAATACATTATTTACATTTATAAATGTCCTTGTGGGGTAGCTTATCTTTGTTTGTCCATATTTTCACTTTAAACTAGTGAATAGTGAATAGTGAGTAGTCTTTTCTTCTTGTCACTCATGAATCTAAGACTGCAAGATGTCAAGTGATGGACGGGATAAAACAGAAGTTTTAATGCGAACTTCTCCAAGTGGCTGATTCAGCATTAGCTTTGCTGCATTTAATACTGCATCAGTTGGCAATGGCCCTACAGTATCTAATTCAATTCTCCCACATGGGACCAGACTTTTGCCCCACTTTACTGCACCATCGTTCCCTCTTCCCCAAAGGTTGAGTCTGACAGAAGATCTCTCAGGCACGGCCAGTGCTGAAATTGGCTTTAATCAATCCTGATTCACTGTACTGCATCATTATTATTCTTTGAATGCAGAGAGGCACTTTCACTGGCTGCTGCAGCATGAATTTCAGCTGTGCAAAAGACAAAAGGACCTTCTAATCTTGAAGATGTACATTTACATAAATTCCTTTAGATACTTAGACATTTTCACAAGTTACATTTATAGCTCATAAATAAACAGTTCACATCAGAGTCACAGCCTTGTCGGCAAGCGTTTCGATTTTTAGAGAACCTCTGCCTCAGGTGACTCAGGTGGATTCAAGTCCCAGCTTGAGGTTTTTTGTCAGTCCTGGGTTGCTCTCTCTTCTGCCTGTTGTTTTCTATTCTTTCTAATAAAGGCATAAAAGGCCAAAGATGTAATTTTAAAAATGTTAACGTGTCCATTAAGGTTCATCAGTATAATTCATTAACAAAATACCATGAATAAATAAGTTTTTTTTTTTTTAAAGTCACCCTTTGTAATGTTAATAACGTGAACATTTGTATTGGTATTAACTAACATATGAATATATGTTATATATATATATGCTCTTTCATCTCACTATAACAGTATATTTTGCTATAAACAGTATGATAAACAGTATGGGGTTTTGAGTCATTTAATGAGTTAATACTTTTATTATAAATTTATATCTGTTAAAAATGACTCAATATTCGGCAGGAGTTTTATTAAAGTCACATATTTTATTTATTCAGTTACCTGCCTATTAATGATTTATAATGCATTTGTAAATAAATTAATACTTTTTTTTAAATGCTTCACAAAGGGAACCTTAACGGAAAGTGTTACTGTAAACTGTTTCTGATATGTGTATGTATAAACACAATACAGAGTTTTTTTAGTGATATCCAATAATTATTTGAGTATCAGGTTTACTTTTTGAATTAAAATAATTTTAAACTGATTAATTGCTTGACCTTATTGTATACACAAAATTACCTAGAGTTAGTCCATCTACATTACATTACCTACATATAATAATTTATATAACCATTCAGTGTCAACTCTCTTATACTTTGGTTCTGTACTGTGGCTTTCAAGAACTCCAAAAAGCTGAGAAGGTCATCTTTTGCTTATCTCAGATGCAGAATAAGCTCAAGTCACTAAGATTAAGTCACGGCCACCATGCTGCATCATTGATGTAGAGTTAGAGAGGGACTCATGAAATATTCCTGACCATAATGCTCAGGTGGCTCCAAGTTTAGTGACAAGCACAGACAGCTTTAAGAAGTGCTCAACTATCCTGTGGGGGGAGGAAACGCAAGACACAGAGAAGAAGTGACAGCCTATCTGAAGGACTGTACTGGGACGTCCTCTTTGCTGAGGAACACACGTTTCGTCACACTATGTGGACAGACATTTAAAGAACAAGCGCATGGGAGTATTGTCAACACTGAGGCTTCTAGGGATGCTATGCAGTTGTCGCATTGTATGTTCCTTCTCGGGAAAGAGTCTCTCAAAAGTCTTAGTTGTCAATTGGAAAGGAAGTCTGGGTTTACACAGTATTAAGCCGGTTGATCCTCAAATCAAGTCTCCATTTTAATTTTTATCTTTTCAAATAGATGGAGCTTTCAGAGGGATCTCTCTAGCTATATATTTCTTTGTGGGTTCAAAGAAACATGGAACTTTCATCCAAGATCTAAGTCCAGTTCTTGCATTGGTCACTGATTAAAAATCAACCATGTTTTTCATCAAGCAAGTCTGTGTGTATATTGCAGTCCATTGCTAACAAATTCAGCATGGGTAAATGAGGTGAAATGTTCAAATGCATGACTAGTCTACAAACTTTCTAGTGCAAACTATGAGAAGCCTGTAATTGCAATGGGCATGTCTGTATGCTTTGAATCCATGTATAAGCAAAAATGCACAAAACGATTTTGACTTTCTTCTTAATCACTGCAAAAATCTAACTGTGTGCTCTTTTCTATACATAAGTGCATTTTTTAACCCGGCACCATTATGATTAATTCCAGACATTAATTTTGTTTCTATTTCAGACTGAATTTTAATTATTAATTTAAAAGTGTTAAGGTCTCTAAAGGGAATTAGACAAGCAGAGGCATCTTAACTTTCTGTAGTTACTAAACTTAAAAGTAACTTCAGGTGAAATGCCTCATAAGTCTCATAGGCAGGTATTTTATTTGTTTCAGCACTTGTGTATACATATGCCTACACTCTATTTCCTTAATAAAGGTACAAGCAAAAATGACAAGCAAAAAGGAACAAGCAAAAAAATGGGTTGTGAGCTGTGTGTGAAGCCCAGTGATCATGGCTCTTGTAAAAATGTAACTGTGTTTAAACAGTCTGTGAGGGGAGAGGGCAGAGCTGGTTACCCAGTTTATTGTTTAGTAGGGAGCGAATGCTATCATGGAGGTCAAGAAGGTCCGTTTTAATTCATTATTTTGGGGAGGTGAACAAAATTCAATTCACAGTTGACATTCACCTATGCATCTCTAAGCAGGGCTTTGGTTAATGTTGAATTCAGCTCATGAATGGAAGTCTTTCCCATAATTGATTCCATGCTATGACTCCAATCCTGTGGAGAACATGCACCACTTGTTTTAAAGTATAGTTATACAATTTTATATATTGTCAATAATATTTTCTAATTAACTAGAATGTTTTGAAATTATAGACATTTCAATTAAAATCTTAATTAAATTGAGAAAGTAAATTGAGACAGACAGCATATATTGCAAGCTAATATTTTACTCCAGTGAGTCTATTGTTGTAAACAGAGTTGTAAACATTGCTGTTGTCATGACAATCAAGCTGTGATTATGGTTATTGTGAAAGCAATCTTACAGAATACCAGTTTGAGAATATCAGAAAAAACATAAATGCCACTGCTATTCAACAAATAGATTGAATTTGCTGTAACTGTACTTCAATGTATTCAGCCTTTCCCGAAACAAACCACAAGGCCATAAGAGGTCCAGACCATTGGCTTGCTGGTTATTTATCCAATCAGATCTCCCGAATTATGTATTTACCATCATACCCAGCCCACATTGCCATACACTGAAAGCACTGCAAAAAACATATCATATAACAAGCAGGAATCAGCTCTTCACATTTCTGGTTCATCATTTGGTCTGAACTTGCACTGTCTGAAACGCTGGATGTCTTTACTTGACTTAAATCAATTTAGGGCAATGAATGAAAGAGATGGAATGATAGACCCCATCACACAGGCTGCACTTTCCCAGAAACAACATTAAAGTGCATATGCATGTGATAAGACATCAAATGCAGAGATAAAAGATCATGGAAACACTTTGTGCTTTCATGATGCATGAGTGTAGATGTGCATATTCACTGAGTAATCTCTGGCATTATAGGCCTAAAATATCTGCACACGCCATCAAGTCTCAGCATTTATCCTTTTAATTTAAAAAAATGTATTAAAAAAACTGCTTTGTTTTCAGGTGCTGTTATGTTGGGTTACCGTTGACCTGACTGCTTCATATCTTTAAATAATGTGATGGATTCATGCATATGTTAATTTATGTATTAATTTTGAAGGGAGCTGATATTAAATTGAAAAATTAAAATTATCTGGCGTTTTTGTGAAGCTCATTGACATCCCTGCCTATCTGGTGAAACCAGGCTACATTTTAGTTCAGTGTTTAATTAATGGTCTGTAGACCTTGTCTTAAATGTCTAGCTTGACTGACTCTGTTGATGTTTTCAGTGGGTCTAAAAGGAAAAACTGTCTCACGCTCTGAAATTATAGACATTATCTGCTTCTACATTTTAATACTGAAAGTCTCCTCCTGGGACAAATTCCCATGCAGGTGGGCAGCAGCAGAAAGATGGGGTGACAGCTGTACGACACCTGAGTGCAGTAAAGGCATTATACACCCTGCCTGCCACTCCTGTTTATGGATTGGTTTAACGCTTGTTTGGGAATGTTGCATGATTTCCACCATTCAGCTTGTCTTATGAGACCTAGATCATGGGACTGAATCCCCCAGACAAGACTGGTTTTGTGAGGGACATGTTGATTGGAAATCTTGATCTCTTCCACTGAAGATGACCAAGATTCTGCATCTGCACAACACTGCTCCCTACAGGCCTTAAGATCATCAACTTGGGATATTACAGTTGAGATCCAACTCATATTTTGCTTGGTAGGCTACTTTGTCCTAAGGGTGTGGTGTACTAAAGACTGTAAGCTTATGAGCACAGTGGGTTTACGATGTCTAAACTGTTCTTTGTTCTTTATTCCTGTTGATCCTGTTACAAATTTTTTTACGAAGCAAAAAAAATTGCCCATTCGGATCCCTAACGCTTTACCCTTACCACAACGTATCCCTGAAAGCAGAGTAATGATTCGTTGATAAGGTTTTTGTGCAGCCTCCTAACCCAAGCTTTAAATCTAACCATCAACCCCTAAGCCTAACTCTAAAATCTGATTAGTAGGAATTTCATTTCAGGAACAAAAAAATGTTAATGCGAAAACATGTCGTATTTGGTGAAATTATGTTCACAGTAAACATACAGCTTTCCTGCATGTGGGCAATGCATCAGTCCCAATCATTAAAACCCAGGAAATACATAAAAAATGTATTAATATTAATTATTCATTATTATAAAGTATTAATAGTGCGGCTGTGGATAACATATCTGTTTTTTTAACATACTGTACAAACTTACTTTTTTATATTTCAAGTCTTTAATGAGTTCCTGTGACACATCTGAGGTCGCATCGGTCAAAGTTACTTCCTGTATCACTGCACACTGTAAACAAATTCCTCCCTAGTGTCATACCTGGTAATCACAAATTCCTTCAGAAAACACCCTGTAAACAGACCAAGTGTTGTTTTAAATCAATCATGTACTCTCAGGAACAGAAGGGTTTCTGTTATTGTATAGTCCCTGCTCAATGTGGGCGAAAAGATCAAGCATAAAAAGTCTTTATTTTTCGGAACCTCAATTCATTCAATCATAGCCAAGGTCTGCCTTCCTGCTGGGAGCTGGTCAGCTGTAAACACATGCTATTCTACCTCTTTCCACTTTAAAGATTAATATCTTATCACATAGTCTTGTGGCCCTGGGTTTTTATTTGAGTCACAATACATGTTTATATTATCGAGCATTGACTGTATGTCTTTCATGTATGGTGCATCGATGTACGCAACAAAGAGAGAACTAGGAGCTTAATTTAAGAGTGTAAGGTTTCTATTTTTCCAACACATTCAAGTTTATGTGTTTAAAATTTGATCTCAGTCTAAAAAATTTGTATCTGGCTCTATAAGCCCAGGCCTTGGGGTAGAAAGGGAACCTTTCATCACTCGTCTCTAACCTTGGGAAACAACAGATAAAGATGTCACTCTAAGCTCCTGCCAAGAGGAAAAGTCACCTGATAAAGTATGCAATCTGTCTGCCTCAGGAGAAAAAACAGAGGATGTTAAAACCAATCTCAGCCCGCTGCGTTTTTTTCCCTCTGTGAACATAATCTTTTCAGTTCAGAAATGTCAGCTACAGCGATGCAAGACATGTCAGCTGGTGGCATGACTGCCATAACAAATTGACAAATTGATTAACATCTTTTGCCTAAAGTCTCCTCACAATTTAAAACAGGGGCATTGTGTGTTATGTTATGTGAGGTTGCATCAGTAGTTAACAGTGCTGATTGCATTCATTAAAGACAGTCTTGGGCAAAATAAGGGTATTTGCATCAGATTGTATCATAATGTTTCTTTCTTGTCTGCAAATTTTAGATGGCTTGAGTACATTTACATAGTCAATTAGAGCTGAATAATTTATTCAGGAAAAGTCTTTACTTTAGCAAAACAGAACCCACCAAATTTCCCAGGACATGGCAAATATAAACTTTTGACAAACAGGAAAAAAAGAGCAAAATTAAATAATAAAATTAACTAGACAGTTAACAGGGTAAAACTAATAAACGATTGTGTGAGTGAATCTAAAGAGCCAACTCCTATGTCTCTATGATGTTCTGATGTTGAAATATAGCTAATTCCTGCTGGTTGTTAGGGTGCTCTAAATGGTTGCTAGGGCATGGTGATATGGTGATAATTAAAGACTACTTGGTAGTCTGAGTCAAAAGTGACCACCCAGTTTTCTCTATGATGTTCTGATGCCTCTCAACTTTTTTAAATGTCAATAGGGTGGTTGCTAGGATACTGTAACTGGTTGCTAGGGCGTGGGTATGAAGTTGTAATGTCACCATTTGTTGCTGCTTGCTAAGCTGAGAGATATGACCCCCAAGTCTCTACAATATTTTAATGTGAAGCTATGATGTCACAAAATTCAGCCTAATGTTAATTCTATGAAATTTTTCGTACACCCAAAACACATTACACACCTTTATAAAAGTCGTAGCACACCTCTCCTCATTAAGGCAGTCGATTTGATTCCTCATTTATGGGTCTATGACAAACGGTACAGCGATTTACATGGCAAAGTTTTGTCCAAAAAAGAAATAACAGAGTAATAGTGATGCTTTGCTTCACAAGCACCACTAATCAAGTTTAAAAGGATAGTTAAAAGGATAGTGCACCCAGAAAATATAAATTGTCATTAATTGTTACCCTCACTTTTTATTCCAAACCTGTAAGCCTTTCTTTTGTACAACACATGCAAAATACTGAGGCTGTCAGTCACTAACATTATAGGTGTAACATTTCTTTTTGTGTTTCACAGAAGAAAGTTACACTCTTAAAAATAAAAGTTCCTGTAAGGTTCTGTGTCGAGCTGTATGGTTCCATAAAGCCTTTCACATACACAAACTTTCTGCTGCACAAAAGGTTCTTTGCAACAATGCAACTCAACAATATGGAATGGACAAAAACAACTGTAGGTTATTTTAACACATGTAGCTTGTACAAGTGTGCCAGCTCTATGGGTTGATTGTTTAATTCATCTTTTGGCACAAGGAACAGTCAATAAGATCAACATGAATTGGCACAAGAAACAGTCAATAAGATCAACATGAATTGGCATAAGAAAGTCAATAAGATCAACATGAATTGGCACAAGAAACAGTCAACATATCAAGATCAACACAAATATGGTGGCATAAGTATAAAAAAGAATAATAAACTTATAACAAATAACCACACAGAAGTCTTAAAGCACAGTTTTCTTTTTCTGGGAGTTTGTAGACAATGGTTTGCAAACACTTCCACACTGGTGCCCACTGCTTAGTCCAAATTAATGTCCAAAACATAAAAATGTTTCAACAGCACCAATGAGAATGTGTTGCTGTAGTGCCTGCCTGCCTACAACAACAAAGGCTTAATGGCACTGATCGCCATCTCTGAGGCAAAGGGCAAAAGAGAAGGTTTTGTGACTTCAGCCTCTCCCAAGAAATCCACCATGTTGGTCCCAATCTGACAAAAAAGAAATAGAACAGAGAAACAGAAGCAACACACAAAATGCAGGGGAAGAACATACAACACACCATACAGTACATACATGATGCAGCATTATTATACAAAACCAAACAATTCATATTTCATGCAGCTGACTCAAATGCATCATCTAGTTCAATTGGTTCAACTTGTTTAAATCTGTACATTTTTAATAACATTTAACACAGTGGTATTATCACCTTGCATTTCATTTCATATACCCAATGTCTTCATGCCAGTAAATCCATCATTTCCGATTTCGAAGGCAGTCTTATTCCAATAGCTAGCTATCATAGAAACCAGCTGGGTCATTCTTCAATTGGGGTGGCAAATAAGAGGCAGAATTTGTAAAAATGATTGTTTTTTTATATATAAAATGTATTGCTATGCATTTAAAATTAGTTTAATATGCTATATCCATTAAAATAGAAGCTTAAGAACATTTTGATTTTTAAATAATTTTAATAATTAAAATTATATAATTTCAAACACTGGTGACACAACCACTWCCACAACCATGTCTATGGTGTTACCAATATTTGAAGTAAAATTTTGGTTTGTTCTAAAATGAGCAGGGATATGCAACTTTAGGTAATAATTAATAAATAAATACATTTTATTTTGGATTCAGTTTCATTGATCATTTAAATTTCAGTTTTTAAAAGAAACTGAAAGTTTTACCAGGAAAGACAGTAACACCACAGACAAATTAGCATTTCTCCCTTTTCTAAAAGGGGCTACATCCATTGTTGTAATACCACAGACATGACTTTGGGGAACACAACTTTTGTCTTAGATTTAACAAAACATGTATTTTTTAAAACAATATTCACAATATAACCACTTTATTTATGTTAAAAATGTTATATTGTTGCAATTACATTCCATGATACCTCTCTGAGGTATGGTGGGAACATGCATATTTTGTTATAAATGCAATCTGTCAAACTCAATTAAATGTGTTTTTTAAAACAAAAATGTAATTATTAACAGTGCACAAATTGTGTTTACCCTACAGAATACAAACATGTAAACATTTTATGGTTTATTGGTATTTAAAGTTTATTTAAACTATCGTAAAAAAGTAGAGGGACACCACTTGCCACCCCAATTGAAGAATGACCCAGCTGCAAATTGAAAAAGCTTGCTGAATTATCATGGTTTTAGACTCAGACAGCCCATAACAAACTGACTGTAAATATTTATGCTAATATTTAACCAATGAAAATATTCAAAAAGAGCTTGTGACTAAACCTCGCAACTTCATTGGATCCTCAAACAGTAAAATAACATAACTCAGCCTGTCTCTGCTGTGAAAGTAAGACATCTGGGCTGTCTCTGCCTCATTAGGGTAAATAAAGAACTAATATTTGCTATGTGTACATTTGCTATGTGAGTTTTATTTCTTCAACAAACACTACACATATAAGAGTTAGTCTTTTATTGATTTGAGTGGTCAAATCATAGCCAGTTTTGTCTGAAATAGCCTGTGTGAAGCAGTTCATTCTTTGTATGAAATCTGGGCAGAAAAGTAACAGAACAAACTGTGCACACTCACACCTACAACAAACGTAATAACCTTTTAGTCGATAAAAATGTAATGTGATTTCCTTACTGCCTGAAATGCAACCGTTTAATGACCTTTACTCTGTTTTGAGCTTGATTTTGGTAAAATTATACAAACATGATGCAATGTGTGTCTGGCCATATATCAATTAGCTCCAACATCAACTTGGATAAATGACGTTGGATAAATTATGTCAGGTGTTACTGACTTTGAGCAAAATGACTGAAACAAGTCATATTTCAGACATATTTCACAAAGCATCAATTTGTGACCAAACTAAACATAACAATAACAATTAACGAGCAGAAATAAATGTAGTCAAGATCTAAAAGCATTTTAGACTAGCAAACGGAAGCTGATGAACCTAGTTTAATAACAATTATGTCAAGTGAACTGCCTATTTTGCATGCAGTAATGGTTGAATTAATAAAAACCCTGATACAAACCATGTTCCTCCAAATATATTCAAAGACGAGTCCCCAACAAAAGCCACAACTGAATCCTGAGGCGATAGAAAATTCCTGCGACAGGTAACTCCAGCGTTGGTTTGCTGTGAGGAGGGAGTTAAGATGTTGTGTCAGGATGGGGGAGCGGTTCTCTGTTTCAAAATGACCCAACCTGTAACCCAACATCCTGAGTTGCACAAAAACTACCCAATGCTGAGAAAATAACCCAACAGCCTGACCCAACTGGCTTAACCCAACGATTGGGTAGAAAAAACAACCTAACGATTTTTAGAGTGTAAGTAACAGATGATAGAATGTTTAAACTATCCTTTTAAGCCTCCTTACACAAATAAATTACAACTTTAGTGAAAAATCTTCAATGACAGCAAAGGTCAACAAATGGTCTAACTCGTTTTTAAAACTTAACAAGACCATACAATAACAAAAAGGTTTTATGGAAATAACTATTTTTGTTACTTATTTTGTCTGTTCATAAATGGTTATGGGTGTTCAGAGCAGACTGTCTCTGGATCCTTTATTTCCCTAATCAGTTGCAGAGTGACAACAGAGACAGGTGGCTGTTGCCCAGGTTAAGACCCTTGGCTGATGGAAGGGACATCAGTGAGGATGGCACATAACGATGTGTCATAGAAAACAAACACGCATACTCAAACACCTGGGCTAACATATTCAAACACGTTGGACTATGGGACAAACAAGCTGTCGTGACAAGAAAAATCTTATAAGGCTGAGGGCTGAGAAGGTGAAACAGTCAGTTGCTAATCATGTTTTTACCAGTGAAAGAAGATTTGAGCTGCATTTTAATGGGAAATACTTGTGTTGCACCTGTATTCTGTTCATTATGACCAGTGACCTAGTTTCTCCATTTAGGCTATGCTAGTCTGAAGCAACAGTCAGCTCTAGATATACATCTAAACACACATTTACAGCATTCAATGTGTGTAACGAATACGTAAAATGTATGTCTCTAAACTAATTATTTAGGTTAGTCTGTACAGCATGTCAAATGAAGAAAAATCACGTCTTTGGCCGTGAGATGTGAGAAAATGCTAAAATGTAATGTTAAAATCTAGGATTTTGAAAGATGTACTTCTTGACATAAAAGAAATGAAAAGCATACATTTTTTATAGTATTCTCCATCTCCGAGTGAAGGAAAGTATTGAACAAGCTGAATATAGCCCAAAATCATTTTCAGTGTCTGTTACTTTATATTCTTCATATCTGTTGCATAAACCAAGGACAGAGCACAGTAGAGATCAATGTTTCAAAGGGTCGTGCCTCCATTGCATTAAATAGCTGTGAGTAAATATGAGAAAGTACTGAGCATATGGTCTTTATCTTAATACAGCCCAGCATTCATGCATATATGATATAGTACTGAGAATTGACTTACTGTAAGTAATCACATTATCTAACTGCACAAAGTAATATTAAATATAATTTAAATATTCTCCAGCAAACTCTGCAGTTTGCTCCACTCTGCTCCTAAATTATTTACTGTGCTGTAACTTTTATGCTTTGCAAATGTTGATCCAATGTGGCTTCATCAAAGCTTGTGGTTAAGACAGCTGCTTTGAAGTAAACTGTAATCAAATGCAAATATTAGCAGAAATGTTTTAGATGCTCAATTTGAATTGATTAATTACCAAAAATACTTAGGTTTTACAATAGACAATAATAATGCTTATTTTACCTCTTTATTCATGATAAAATAAATAAAAATGAGCTCTGTATGCAAACATCTCTGCTTTAACCCCCTTTTGACTCATCACTTTTCTCAGTGTACACCAGCAGACAGCCTAGAGCTTTTACAACTCAGATGCAATGTCGTACTAACACACATTGACTT